>JBBHEA010000095.1:0-36630 GCA_038088235.1 Zacco platypus | reverse complement strand
GCCCGAAGGTGAACCATGCAGTTTTACGTTTATGCATCCATTTTCGTGTGCGACTACGAATGTAAGACAGAACTTTTTGACGGCTTCACATAGCGCGTTGATGTGGATGCAGTTATCATGCAATTTAACTGCTTGACAACACACTGCAACGCATCGTGAATATTATCATCTTCCAGAATAGACCGTGATGCTTCTTGAAACAAACTCTTGAGGTCGTCATATCTGGTGATTGCACGCGTGTTTTGAATCTTTGCCACGACGGTAGATGCTTGACATGTAAAAATGAAGAGGAGTATCTGGTGGTCACCGTGGCCCAACGGTGGAGCCATGCAGTACATTTTCTACCATAAGTTCTTCGTTCGTGATAATTAAATCTAACACAGATGTAGCATCAGTACCACGGTCATAAAGCGGGCTGCTGATCATGATATCGTTCATTCCATTGATGAATGGATTGTTGCTATGTGAGGACTGAATCAGTACAGTGGGCATTAAAGTCGCCCATTATTAACATATGTGAAAAGCGTTTCGAGGTTACATGGGACAAAGCTGATAAAAGGTCAGTATCGTTTCTCATAGTTGAGTTTCGTGGACTGTAAATTACTGCAACGAGACCCTTGTCGCCATTGGTAAAATTTAAAGTACTCCACAGTGTGTCTTGCAATCCCAAAATGGGGTCAGAAATGGAATCGAAGATTAAATCAAGGCTGTAGTTAAGCAAAAAGCCACCTCCTCTTGATGGGCGATCGTTTCGAATACGTTTCATACCTGAGAGAAATAGCTCAGCCAAGTTTCAGTTAATGCGATCAAATTAAACTGGTGATGGTGGTGCATAGACGTCAGCTCTGGTAATTTATTACGAAATCCCTGAATGTTTGTATAAAGAAATTTTAGGTATTGTCTCTTCACCAGCAAGTTCGAGTTATTTAAATTTTGGAGTTGACGCCGGACACTAAAGGATCCGCGAGAAGGCGTTTTTTGTGAGTTGTTGGCAAGAATCACCGGCAGGTTGGACTTCATAACCATGCGACTCCACGTTCAAGTTGTTAGCATTAACTACTTGAAGTGTTGCTTGTACTTCATTCTGTGTGCACACTGTAGGTTTTTGAAGATATGGTCCCACCATTATTTTCGGCGGTCCACTCTTTCTGTTTTCATACCATGAGTGTATCACTGCAGTTGCCATTTCTGCAGTAGCCAAGGTTACTTTCATAATCCTTGGATCATCACCACGATAGTTAAAGGAAGCTATGAGACGAATGACATTGAACGTTAAAACGCTGTTAGTGTTGTATAGATCCTGGATATATCTCCATTCGTTTAAGTCATATTTCTTCTGTTGTGCTGCTTCTTCGTTGGGCAACTCTGGTACCCATGCACGAGCACCACTTTTTTTATTTCGTCATGGCGAAATGTTACAAAGTCAGCACTCCGTTTCCAACGTTCCATCCACGGCTTATCAAGAAATATACGCGCCTTCAGTGCTGAGGTTTTAAGTAAGTAACTCGATAGCAGAACGCTTTCGAGGTCAAACGTGACACGTAGTAGTCTAGGTTCGTCTATATGTGGTGGACGACGGATGCCGCGACAGACGTGTTAGAGCAGTTGGTTGGATATTCACTCCGAGAGTGGCGCAGATCTCTCTCCACCGGAGTGATTCTTCCTCAGGTCGTCCTTTGAGTGTATGATTAGCGGACTCCTGTACATTGGTGCAAATAGCTGTGAGCGCTGACTGATTCAGAGTTGGCTAAGAAGGAAGTTTAACCTTGGAATAATGGCCATTGTACTATGCGGTTCATTTTATCGAATACAGTTTTAGCTTTCACGTTCCCGGAAGAAGTAGCTGTAGCCTTCGGTGTGATGCTCTTGTTAAGCTCAATTGAACACCTGGGCTGTCTGTAAATCATTCGGCCTTGGAGTAGAGATAGGGCCTGAAATTAGCTGGCAGACTATTCCGGGTGAAACCAGTGATAAGCGCATAATATCAGCATGATTTGAAACACTTAGTGTTTGATGTTTAAACACGGATAATGGTGACAATCGGCAGTTTGAGTGCCTATCATTGTATGTGTTGTTTCAACGCCTTATGACGAAGCTGAAGTATCGTACGCAGTTGTAGTTGTGGATTAGGCAAGGGGGTTTCGCACTGTAGGGTGCGAGCCAGCACCTCCAAAGCGAACGCACTGTGAGTGACCACACCTAAAACGCTCACTGTTTTTCGTGTGGCCACTCTCCTTTTGCCATTCTGGTATGGGGGAACCTTTCGGAACGGTGGTTTCTTACAGTGTAGCTCACAGGGTCCATCGAGTGCGGAAGCCTGACCTCCACAATGGTAGCAGCTTTCAATTAGGATTTTGACGGTAGGAGTAAGCTATAATCTCTTATATTTGGGCTGCTGCTGATGCATGGATTGATTTATACGCTATCAATCTGAACATGAAAAATGAATAACAAAGGAACCAACAGGTTTTTTGTTCTTCACATATTACCTGTTATCATTCTCATTATTTTTTTTCCTATTTTACCGAAGTGCCAGTAATTCGACTGCCTGTGGGAACAGCTTGCATCCGATGGTGCGACAAATGAAATGTTCTGTTTCAACACCCCAACAAAGCGGAGAGACATGCACACAAGTAGGTGTGCAGGTTCGATACGAGTTGAGACATGATTTTTGAACTCCTGTGACAAGATCTCCCTTTCCTCGGATCGAACTACTCAGCCACCCAAGCAAGACATGACAGTAGGAGGCCAACAAGATCTACATGTATAGGTATATCGTGTTTTGACTTTCGCGGCTTCACTCTATCGTGGATTTCTCCGGTCGATGATTTTTTTTATCCCTGGTTCATGCATCCTCAATTGGTTAGTTCAGTTGATTTCATATACGGGATATGTCAAAGGAAGAGATCAGCTGCAACGGCTTCTAGTAGTGCACAGATCGTTATATTTAGTAGGATGAAAAGAATATATGATTGCCGGCAGTGTCCGTTAACCAGCGTTGTAAGTGGACGTAATAAGGCTGTAGTCCGGATCAACTTTATTTCAAGGATATGTATTGAATACTGAAGGAAGAACAACATCCCTGTGGACAACACTATCATCCAAGCGAAGACCAAGCAACTCCATGATAGATTTGCGGATGCGGGGGACACTCTATGAGGCAACCTTCAACGTGGGACTTCTGATAAATTTCCAGTAACCCGTTAATTTACTGCTAGTAAAGGTTCGTTTGAACGTAGAACAAACATACTTTCAACAAATCGTTCCTGATATATAAGTAAATATAAACAGTTTATACTGCATAAATGTGCGGGAAATATTGTAAGAGTGTGGAAGGGTTTATGATGGCTCAAAATATATGAAAAATAACCACACAAACATGAAGTTTTTGCTTGTCGGATTTACACCATTGGCGGATGATTCTGGAACGCATCTCTCGCGATCAACGAGGGATCAGATCAATTGCTATTACATCCTACGTACTTAAAGTGTCTGAAAGGATTATATGGGATCAAATTACATAGCAAACTAACCATCGTGATCCGAAACAATTTGCTTATCGTAAGGAACGCTCAAAACTGGATGCAGTTGCCTTCTTGGCACACAACATATTTCATGCACTGGATAAAAAGGAACGTTCTATAAGATTTTGTTTTCCGGACTACCGTAGTGCATTCGACAGTGTAAGCCGTCGGCTCCTACGTCAAACGCTGGAAAATTACAGTGTTAATCCATCGTTACTAGCAATTGTTTGTGATTGTTTTCAGAACCGACATTAGTTTACGTCACTTCATGGCTAGAAATCGAGCGAAATGCTCGCTACCTCTGGAGTACTTCAGGGTGTAATACTATCTCCATATCTGTTCTCAGTTTTCATATCAACTTTACCTGAGACCAACGATATTACATTTCTGAAGTATGCGAATGATGTGGTCTTCGGTTCGAACAAATCTCCACATTCTCAAATTGCATTGCTTCAGGCTTATCTGGACGATGTTGCAATTAAACGTATCCAAGTGTCTTGATGTTACATTCCCATCCTCAGAGGGACTAAACTTCAGAAACTGATATATGACGCTATTTCACTCCATATCAATAGCTCTCATCTCCCAATTTCTTATTGTGTCAAGTATCTGGTTGTTTGGTTCAGTGAAGGACACCAAGTTGTCGAAGCATGTTGATTACGTTTGTGGAAAAGTAAGACGCCTTTCCTTCTCTCTTCGCTTAAAGTTGTTAGCCACCCCATATCATCTTCTTTTGAACTTCGAGAGAGTTTGTGCTCTTTCTCTCTGGTTATATTGCTCGCCTGTTATCGTCACCAGCTTGCTTAGAAAAGACTGGAAATTTAGATCACGATCCTTGCGGTTATCGTCTTATTGCAGTGGGATTCCATACATTTCATTTGTTGATTATTTGGTATTCCATCACTTAAACTCTTGTGAATCTTTTGCATCTAAAATTCATTCTGACCCATCGCATCCCCTTCATTCTGCTCCTTCTTGTGCACACTCTCACCAGTCAATGAAATCTAGTTTTCTGCTTTTGCATTCAAGAACATCCGCCAATCACAACTCAATTATCCCCTTTCTTCCTCCCTTCCTTGTGGACAAAGGAAAGGTATCAACCTGAGTTACATGCCTACTTTGATCGCATTCCACGTTGCTGATCAACTACGATTTTAGCTATTTGTGAATCTATGCGTTTCACACCCAAGCAATAAATTGTTCATCCAGCTGCTGAAAATTAACCTCCGAGTTAATGAAGCGATATCTTGTCTTCTCTTGTCTGTCACTGTATATATACATATATATATATATAAGGTTGAATCGTGTCAAATACTTCCATAAATAAGTGAGAGATCCTGTCCAGGATATTCATACGCTTGGTATAACATTAGGAGGACCAACTTCTACCTTGCTCAAAGTAAGCAATTCGAATAATGAGTCATCATGGTCAACAGGGAGGAAGACAGTTGCCCAGTGATCTAATTTCTGGTTAGGAACGCATCAGCATTTCAGACAACATAGCTTGGATATACACCACCAAGCAAGTAACCTGCCCCAGTCGACAGGACGGTAGAGATAATGTGGTTTATGCAATCTTAGCCTGGAAATGACAATCGATCGCTACTAGGACCGATGAAGAAGCCTGCGTTTCACTCATGAGTGAAACATTTATAAAAATCGAAATCTTGCCACCCTGTATTATGCAAGAATCGTTGATAGCAAAGAATATTCTCCAAAATAAAGGACATATTCTCAATGAGAACGGTGCACAACCTTTAAAAACTGGACAGTCCAGACCATACATCACCCGAATCGGAACAAGAAAAACCAGTAGATTGCAAAGTACCATATAGCTTCATCACAGCTTCATCATCGACCTATTCCCTGTCATCAGCATTTGCAAACACTCCAGGCTAATCACATGCGAACTCGCCGCGTTCCAGACATTTGCAAAACACGCAATGCAAGCTAGAAGCACTCGGTTCAGTTTGAGACTGACTCCGCACAACATGTAATCACAGCACCCAAAAAATCGATATTCTGACATGATAACACGTGATTTGTGATTGGATGCCGTTACCGCGTTATCAAGGGTACAAACGTCAAAATTTTGGGAAGCATTGTGGTAACAGACGCGGAAATCACTGTGAAACTAAGACCAGTGAGTTTTATCCGCTACATTTGTTCGACTGCTTCAGGGCAGGAACTCCATGTCTGTGGTTACCATGGTGCAACTTTCACAATTCACACACAATGTGAGTGAATCGGAAATCGATCATACAATCTATCTGCTGTGCGACTGTGACACGAGTCATTGGCGATAAGTCAAAGTGTAACTGATGGTTATGAAGTAAACCCGGTTCACGGAAAGTACTGAATTATTGACAATCTGTTTACAAGGTGTGGTCTATTATCATACGGTAGAAAAATCGAATGGAGCATAAAGTGTCCTCGGGTATGAGTGTTTGAGGCCGGTAGGAACTTTTTTATCGAGTGTACAACTGTGCTGTCGTGCGCAACTAGAAAAGGGCTTTGACACATACTCACTCACGTTTTGTTCCCTTGCTGTGGACTGAAGGTCGATCGGCCACTTGCGGTTAGTCTGTAATCGTGCAAGCGTTAAACGCAGCCTCAGCAGAGTGGGGTTAGCAGGAATAATTGAAAGTAGTTCACCCAGTCTATCTCAGTGAAGTAGTGTAGAGCTATTTCGACTTTATTGTAGCTCATTAGCAATGCGTGCATTGGGATCGCATCATGGATTAGTGTCTCGTTGTTTAGCCACCAGCTAATACAACCACTAAGCCACCGTGACACGGCTTCGGTCCACAGTAAGCGAGTGAAACACCTCTTTGCAACAGCCGATCGCCACGTGATGGTGGCGTAACAGTTTGTATTAACTGGTTGGCTAAACAACAATGAGACACTAGCCCGTGGCACGATTAAGGTTTACGCAGTGCTGATGAGTCCCGGTAAGGGCGAAACCGCTGTATACTGCTTCACTGAACTAGGCTGGGTAAACCACTTTCAAGTGTACAACCATGCTGTACTCCAGTCCTTGCCGTGCAGTGGGGAGATGTATTATAAGAATGTGTGGAACGTTATTAAATTGAACATCATAGGAATTCTGTCGATAACAGAAAGATTGCGAGGAGAGCACAAGAGTTCCAGTAACCAGGACATCAGAGAGTTTGATCCGTTACACGAGGATCCCAGGTTTGAAACCACCGTGCGCTCCCGTCTATCTCGGTCTCCGTGCTATCGACGGGGGAACTTAAAGGGACATGACACCTATCATTTTCAAGATCCATAGGTAGACAGTGGAAAGCTAAGAACGACAGAGGAAATCCTGAAACTGGGAGTGTGAGGGATGAGTCACGGTCGGTTTACTCAAGCTTATAGGACAGGTTGGTAGCGGATTCGAACCTAAAAACCTTTCTGTTATAACTCGTTGTAATGACCAATGAGCCAGCCATAAGAGCTGAAAAATAAAAACGGCTGGGCTGTAATACCAAACCGTTTAGTTCAAATACCGCTTGAGATGCCAGTGGCTTTCAGTCGAGATACCCTACTGACTAAACATCTGAATAGCCTCCAAACTTTCATTTCAAAGCCTTAAATGGTTTGGATATTCGCACATTATCGAAAGTTTTGTAAAGAGAAAAAAAGATGGCGAATCCCATGAGGTTAGGCGTTCATCTGACGCATTATGTTCCATTCATAAGTTTGAGCCGAACATCTTGAAAAATTTCAAACGGGTTGATCGATTGCATCTTGCCTTGACCTAGAACCCTGATTGAAGTTCCGCGTGATAATTTGTCTCGACTGCTAATTGAGCGTGTGAACTTTTGATTCTCTGGAGTTGAAGGTCAGTCAACATAAGCTGAAGCTTTCTACGTAGATGTACTTTCGCTCGCATTTCTAGCTTCTTGTCAGTTATACCTATATATAGCTGTAACTGTAACGGTAGGTGAACTGGCAGGCTTTTTTTTAGATAAAACTGACGATTGGTCTTGGTTGACGGCAAAGGAACCACCTTAGTGAAAGCACTCAACCCAAATATAGCAATACTATGAAATTCGCGGGGTTACGTTCCTATATCCCCCGCGAATTTCAGAAGGAAAGCTAACAAAGAACTTTTCCAAAAACACCAAAATCTCGAAAGACTCCAAGTTCATTTGAAATTGATGTTATAATAAACATCACCCTTCAAAACTGTACAGGTTTAAGTAAAAATACACAATATTTTATTATAAAGTATATATAATAAGATATCGTACATACTGTACGTACATATATGTCCACTGTTCCCCAGTTTGTGTCCAGCCACGTCTTCTCTGCGACGCTGAACTCTCGTGAGCACATTTTCTGAGACACTGAACGTTATTATGCAAACTTGTTTACGACGGTTTAGTGGTTAGAGCGTTGAATTCGTAATATGAATCCCGCTGAACTTCGTGTGCTCCTATCTAGGCCTGGGCAACCTGACAGTATCTCAACCCTCGTGCAGCCTACAGGTTGCATGCCAGCATGAATTTTAAGAATATGACAGCCGTTGGATTGTTAATATATTATTATTTTCTTTTCTAACAAAATGGTATTGTACTATAAAATTTCGACACAATCTCTCTTACAGGCAATTATGTAGTGTACATAGATCACAAAGAAATTGAATGTTCGAGTAGTACAGAATACATTGCTGTAATATACAAAGTAAAAGATATACACTGTGTTAAAATGTGTGTACGGGTACTCACCGATAACGAGATTTATAATTCATATTCATATGTAAATATGCGGGTACAAAAGCATCAGCTTAGAATAAAACCCACAGGATGATAAAGTACGGTTCGGATGATAAACGAGAGGAAAAGAAACAAATCACACAAAAACAGGTGTAAGAAGAGTCACAATGTTACAACAAAAGCGCGAATTTGTGAGAGAAATGTTTGATCATGGAAGTTCTAAGTGCAGCCTTGATAAATAGGCATCAAGAAGGTTCTTAAACTGACCAAGAGATGTAGCCTGAACCACGGTGTTGGGTAACGTATTCCAAAAGCCTGTAATACGCAGCGAGTATGAATATCGTCTGCAATTTAAGCGGCTCATTTCGTGTTTGAGTTTAAGATTGTGACCCAGTAAAAGAGTGAAGGTGTAGAGAGTAAGCAGGTCCTTACAGAGGTGGCTTGGTGTATGAAGGATCTTATATGCTAATATGAGATCCCCTCGTAAACGGCGGTAGAAAACAGAATAAATCCCAAGCTCTGCCAACCTTTCAGAGTACGTTTTTTCCACATGCCACGCACAAGCTTTGTCGCACGACGTTTTGGAGCCTCTAAAGTGCGCTGATCTCGAAGTAGCCAAGGACTCCATACCTGAACAGCGTATTCGAGATGGGGTCTGATGTAAGGTAGCAGCAAAGTTGGAAACACAATTGGCTCAAACGTGCCAAGCGCTCGTCTGAGTAGTCCTAGGTTGCAGAAGGCTGTTCGGATTGCTTGCTTACAAGTATCGGTAACAGAAAGGGACGATTGAATGATGATACCTAAATCCCGTTCATACTTCACTTGTTCAAGTGGGTGTGGGGTCAATTGTTGATGAGATGGTCAGGACTTTACATTTCTTAATATTCAGCGGGAGGTGATTTTGGATCGTCCATTCAGTGTAAAGATCGATATCCTGTTGCAGAATTTCGACGTCCTGTTGATTGGAGATCACCCGCCAAGTTTCGTGTCATCAGCATAGTGGAGTAATGGAGAGTTGACACTGTTGGCCAGATCATTGATGAATACATTGAAAAGAATGGGGCCAAGGACATAACCCTGAGGCACACCGCTGGTAACAGGTTGGGTATCTGTGAGGCTCCCATGCACTCGAACTTTGGTACTGCGATGCAGTAAGTAGGAAGAAAGCCACAGAAGTAGATTTCCGCGGATGCCATGCGAATGGAGTTCAGACATAAGGATGTCGTGGTTCACTCTATCAAAAGCCTTTGAAAAGTCTAAGAAGACGATGTGGACGTCATTTCTGTTGTCAAGCGCCCTTGTGAATCGGTCGCGGGCTAGTAACAAGTTGGTGGTACAAGAGTAATTCTTGCGAAACCCATCTTGCCTAGTATTTATAAGAGAGTTACGCTCAAGATATGCCACTATTGCATCCGCCACAATAGCCTCCATAACTTTCGAGGTAACAGACAGCAGCGTGACCGTTCTGTAATTAGCGGGATCAGATCTACTTCCACCTTTGTGAATGGGAACTATAAGGCCATATTTCCAGAGAGTAGGAACTGCTCCAAGTGCGAAGAAATAGTTGAACATGTTTGACAAAGGACTTGCAAGCTCTTTCGCACACTCCCTCAGCATTCGTGGTCGGAATCCATCTTCTCCAGGCGACGTGTTTACTTTCATATGGCATAATTTGTCAAACACTTTTTCAACTGTGAACTCTACTGTCCCAAATGGAGGGCCGTGATGTACTTCAGGAAATAGAGGGGCTACGATGGATGGAGATGAAAAGACAGAAGCATACCACTGCTGGAGGACCTCTGCTGCTTCTTTTGGAGTGGAGGCAATTCCACTCGGTGTTACGAGAGATGTGATTCCAGGTTTCACCTGACGCAGTGTGTTCATATATTTATATAGGGCCTTCGGATTAGATTCAAAGCGCCGTGCAATGCATCGCTGGCGTTGGACATTGTCCTTTCGAACAAGTTGAACGCAATAGTTGCGTAAGGCACGGTAGAACTCCCAAGTCTCGGGTGTAGGGTTCAAGCAGTACTTCATCCATGCATTATTACGCATACCCATCCACTTCTTTGTTCGGCTTCGTAATGGTGGGGTTCGCATGCGTCCACATGCCGTGGTTATGACGGTAGTTGCACAAGCTTGCAAATTTCGAAGTATTCGGTAGAAATGCTGCCAAATTAGGTCAGGTTGTGAAGATAACTGGGGGAAAAGGGCAGTGGATAAGATGAGGTTATGAAGGGTGGCATAGTCTGTGAACCGATATGAGTGATGAACAGCACAATCTGCTCGAGCGGCATAACATGTATAGTTGAACTGTAAACAGCAATGATCACTGGCACCAAGAGGCGGGAGGTGCTGCATCTCTTCTATCATAAGTTCGTCATTGGTGAGTACTAGATCCAGGAGAGATGATGAATCGGGTGGTGCAGTAACGTTATGGGGAAGGTTATAATCGACTCTCGGTATTCGCGAGCGTGAGGGACTACAACTGCCTGCGAATGGCTGAAATCCATGAATACTTGAAACTTCCCTTAAAAGCTAATAACTGTCAATTTTAGTAGTTCAAACACAAAACATACCTTTACCTATCATCCTAAAGCACTTTATTATCAGTTCAATGTCACCTTACAATATAACCCATAAAAATATATCGATTGCAGCTTAAGCAGCGGCAAGCGCAGTGAGGTCAACGATTTCAATGCATAGACATGAAAATCAATGATCACAGACAGTATTATCAAAAATAGGAAATTAATTTACTTACTTAATGGTAACTTTTCCTGTGACAGGATGAATCGGCTCCAATAATGTCCCGAACCGCAACCATCCATGTACGACGATTCACAGCCAGTTCGGGTTACCCTGGTCTCTGGGTCAGCACAAAGCGCGTCGGCTCTAGGGAAGGTCGTAGCCTGCATATCATACTTGATTCGAGACTTGAACATGGAGTAATGTGTGAGTTTTTTACGAGCAACGTCCCCAGCGTTGCACGGATTTTTATTCAAGGGTGCACAACCAAGTGCAAACTGCAAGGCAGCAGTAAATAAGCGGTGATCTGTCGAACAGAACAGCCATCGTGGTTGGTGGACCACTCGGGTATCATTCACCCGGTACGCCAAATCGGAGTTTAAACAACTCCCCTAGACTGGCAACCCATCAGCCCCGTTATAGCGCGGGACACTCGCTTTCGACATCTCACTTTAGTGGGAACGTCTCCAACCATGAGAAGGCAGTGAGTAAGACTTCCTTAACAAAGGTTATGTGAGATACTAGACCATTGCAAGCTTTATCTGTTACGTGAAGTACTCGCTCTAATCAAGGTTGAAGGTCCTCATACGCTTTACTAACAGCTGTCACATTACCATGCCTGCTACAATGAAGCTCGTGAGCAGCAGGGGGGCTTATATAGTGTCGGGCTTCCAAGCCTTGGACAGTGATTTGCGATTTCCAGAGGCCAGGGAAAGGCCCTCACGTTGAAAGCAAATCCTGTAACCACGTGAACCAGTGTGAGCCACGCGGAAGAGGAACCTTAACTGCAAGTAAGCTTTTGCGTCTCTAAACAATCGGAACAGAGTTCCCCACACCACACAAAAATCAACGCACAATTGTCACAATTCGTAACGGGCGCATCTTTGAAAGTGAAAATCGAATAGAGCAACGAATAGACAAAACCAGTACCAAAATGGATTAGGAAATAGTCTTCTTCTTGTTTATTGTTATCCTGACTTATGTTCAAGTCGGTTTTCTGACACCGGCCTCAGATATTTTGAAAGGTTGGTTAATAGGCCGGCAGCGAGATTAACGACATCCTGAGCTCTCTGTGGTACACCTCGGAATACTCGGCCCATCTCTTGGACAATTCTTTGCTTGATGCGGTGATCGGTCCATCTAGCTTTTTGAGGCTGTTAGTCACCTGGATTTTTGGTCGACGGACGGAGTTGACTATGTGGTATAGCTGTCTCGTTTCTTTGTGTCTATATGCTTCCCTCAAACTTTTGCCAATAACTCTCTCGGTCTGCATTCACACGTTACTTGACCATACAATTCAAACGACGATACTCCGCGTAGTCGGCTGGCCTAGCTTTTTTTACACTGAGTGACCAATTCTGAACATTTTTCCATGGTTGATATCTTATGAACAATATTCGTCAACCACCTTATTTACTTCCCTGACGAAGCAACTTTCTTTATCATTTATGCTCTCCTCTTCTTGGATATTGACTGCAGCAAATCGATTGGATGAGCCAATCTCGAAACTTCTCCGGTATTCAGGATCAGGTAAAACGGTAAGGCAGTGTTTTGATGTAGGACGTCTTATGCCAACGTTTTTTCCCACACGGAATTTCAAAACTGCTCGTTAAAGTAGTGGTTTGAGTCACAATACGGACCTCTCATAGCACGAAGGTCTCTCAATGGACTTGAATCCCTTATTAAGTAGTAGAGTAAAGAGCAATCCATGCCGGTCGGATTTCTCCAGGACAGGTTGTGCTCTCGGGGTGTCTGAAGTGCTGTTACAGATGATCATATCGAAGGCTGATGAGGACAGAAGGCGCAGTCCATTGCCGTTTAATCGCCATGGCTGAATTGACCCAGCGTTATTGGCCAACTGTTATTATCTGTTCTAATTTGCGCATTGAAATCGACAACAATCACATTCATGGATCTAGATGATAGATCTCTCATCATTGTTGTGAATGGAATTGGTCTTTAAGTTCGTCTTCTCCGACTTCCGTTTGTGCTTGGCAGGCCACGATGTTTGTTTTGACGGTTCAATCTAGCATCAGTTACAACTATCCGATCAGATATTGGGTGAACGTTAAGAACGCTGTCTCCGGTCTTCTGATTCATGATAAAACCTACCCTAGAATGAGTCTGATCCCCCTGAGTAGTACAGCATATGTGTGTATTATTTTCTTGAACGTCTTCCTTTGAGCCGAAGTTCAGTCAGAATGGCGATATTGACATTGATTTTCTCTAGCTCATCGATGATAAGTTCCAACTTACCAGGCTGTAAACCACTTCTGATGTTCTAATTTCCAATAGTCAGTTTTGAGTTCATTCCAGTTCGTCTTTACACCGGTGCCCTGGTTTCTCAGCATCGGCGCACGTTTCCCCCAAATGCTGTAACATTGGGACCCATCTTTTTTTACCGTAAGTTCATACTCAAGACTGAGTTTTATGGATGCCTTGGCAGAGTAACCAACCAGTATTTCAACTGGAATTCGGTTTCATTTCATAGTTTCCATCTTCTAGATAAGTAGTCTCTCAAAGCTGACGAGTCTAATTCTCCCGAGTGTGTAGGTTTTTGGCCAAAGAGGCTCGCCCTGTTACAGAGTAGTCTTTGAGCATATGTAGCATTTTATAAGAGACTCCGCTGCTAGTCAAGAATCCCACCAAATCCCTGTTAGCCCATGGGCAACTGTCGGCATATCATCATTTATACCATCGCACAGCTTTGAGGTGGGGACGGAATCCACGACGTCTCTTCCCATCAAGACAGCGTACAAAACGTTGTACAAGAATTAATGTAGCTCAAACCAAAAACAAACCAATCCGAACCCCGAAGCAAACTTCTTACGAATTCTGGCTTCAATCCCCGGTATCTCAACGGTTAAGACCCAGCACAGATTTGAACTGTGCATATTTTCTATCAATGAAGTTGGTTTCGACAATGCAGGGCGATTAATTGATTGTGGATTGGTTCGCAATGGTTTCGTCACCCATAGGGATGACATCGTTAGTGCGCTGTTTGTGCGACTTCTATTCTACATGCCTACTTTCATACGTTAAGTTGCTATGGTAGTGATGGGTCTCGAGTAGGCTACGCCCTTCTTCCTGTTGAAGCGTATTGACTCATTTAATCGTGCCAGTGCAGTTTATCGGTCTACCTTGCTGTTTGTATTACTGTTGATCAAGTGCTTTCCGGTTAACCGAGTTCCGAGGGTTATGGCGTTGATCTGTAGGGTGGGGTGTAAATTGGGTCAATGTCTAATGTGTCGGTCGATAGAGGCGAAAGTGAACTTGCTGATGATACCAGCATAAAAGTATACGAACCGAGTTGAGTGATAAAAACACAGAGTTGTTCCACAACAAGAAAACTATAGTGGTGAAAGTTTCAGATTTCAAATCAAAACAAAATGAAACCAAGATGATTCATGCTCAAAAGTGGAAAATTTACCTTTCAAATGGATGTTAGAGAGAGCCAGAAAATCATGATACGGCCACATATTTAACTGCAAACGTCCATCTAGCTCAAAACGCAAAGCTCATGAGAGTCAACTCGACTACCACGTTGTTAGAGATGTCCCCAAAACATATTGAAGATAAAATTAAAGTACGTGCCATCCAAAGCGTACTTTTCATGGTATACAGTGCACTGCTTTAAAAAGCTGGTCTGTTCCTCAACTTGACGTAGCATAGTTGATTCGGGGTCTCTCGCATCTATATCCTTACAGCGTGTTTCACCTATTAAATACCTTGGTTTGATCATTGATTGTTCTCTTCGTTGGACGTCACACATTGAAACTCGCATCAGAGCGTTACGTCGCCTATCCTACTAAATTCATACACTGAGACAGGTTCATGCGAGTCCATCTGTCATTAGTTCTTTTGTTTCTAAACGTGTTCTTCCTCTCATTCTTTACTGCTCCCCCGTCGTTTTTCCGGTATTCTTAAAAAGGATTTCAAACCTTTGCGGCACGGACTCACTGTTGTCAGTCGTGTTTCTTCTATTCCTTTATGTGATCTCATATCCAAACTGTGCATCCTGCACATTGACTCGTTGTGAAAATTTTGCTCACAGAATTCTCAATGATCCCACTCATCCTTTCCATACACCACTATCGTCTTTCTCCTCCCATCTCACCACTCGATCCAAATTTAGACTAATTTCTTATCGTATTAAAAGTGTACAGGAACTCTCCCATACCCCTACTTGGCCCGGATTCTCACGAACAAGGAAAAAGTACTTATGGATCTTCGTAATAGCTTTCACTCATAGCTTTTTTTCTCTACTGACCGTCACACTAATAAGATGTTTGTTTTTCCTCTCCCAAAATTATCATCGTTATTTTTGTTTTCGTCATTAGTAACGGGCACGGTCATTTTCATTGGCTGAAATGTTGGCAATCTGCTAACAAAAGTTTGTTTACAATACAATACAATATTGTTCATAGAGCGAATGAAGTACAGTAAAGCGCATTGAGTGGCGATGGGCCACTACAGCATACTATAAAATATAATTATCTGTTATGCAAGGTTGCGCTGCGTTTACCAGGTTCGAGTCCTGCCCCTGCTGCCAAACCTCGTGCGCAGTTCCAGTATCTCAGCCCTCGTGCAGCCCAGTGGCCCAATGGCGGAAATCGAGCTTTGTTCACCACTTGATATTCTTGTGGTTCGTATATTTACTTTCGATCCATTAAAATCTGCTTGGTTTTTTTTTCCTTAAGATGTATGCTTCATGCAATCCGCAGGCTGCACAAGGGGCTGAGATACTGTAAGGTTACCAGGGCCTATACAGGAGCATACGAAGTCCAGTAGCCCGGTCGGGATTCGAACTGAAGATATTTACATTACCCAAGTCAACGTTCTAACCACTGAGCTACCTTGGCTATTCTGCTTGGTTGATTGTGAGAAACACTTTAAATTGTCAATACAACAAGTAGTTCTGTTAGCGATCCGTGTTATAATACGTTACCTCATCACATTCTACAGGGGCCAAAACCCCCGATATCAAACCGTGAAAACAGTTCAAATCGCTCTCTCTTTTCACCCCATCCTAAACTGCCAAACTCGATAAATCTGGACACACTACAAAAAGCGCTCATTAAGTGAGCCGGGTAGTTATCGCAGTGAGGAATTTCCTTTCAGTCGGCTGCAACATCAAGTTCACAAGAAATGGATTTGTAATCCAGATTCAAATGGCGGATATCTCCATGGCAAACGAGTAATGTGTTTATTCATCTTCTATTATAGGAACACCGGCAAAAACTGGTGTCGCAGTTTTGCCGATGAAAATTATCATCGAAAGCAATTTACTGGTATAATATATCAATAAGAATCTCATATCAGACAGCTGTCACATCCTAACAATGTGTCGCCATGCCACCCGTAGGCGGTAGGCAGCTTGCGCTGTCGCCGCGGGGTGGTTACCACCGCCCAATCTATAGGAGCCTTATGTGGTTCACCACTTCAAGCCCCCTGGATTGGGATGCCGGCCTCTTCTATCACCAAGACACGGATTTGTGCCGACATTTTTCTATAATTGTCTTCAATTTTTCACAGGGAGTCTCTGGCTATTGCCATCCCTTTCCCTGTAATTTCACTGTATTTGGTAATAAAAGGCTACACGAGGACTGAGATACTATTATACCGAGACAAGAGCACACAAAGTCGGGATTCGAAACGGACATTTAAATTACTAATTCAACGCTCTTTCCATACCATACTAATACTTTACTGCAACATAACAAGGAAAATTTACCATGTAGTTGGAACTATGAGAAAAATGGACGGGGAACGGGACAGGTTGAAATGACTTACATCCATCAGGGTGTATAAAGCATAATCTGGCTTGACTTGAACAGTTTTACAGGCGTACATAAAGTGCATACACCTTGAATCATTGAGACAGCTTCATTTCTTCAGTGTAATTTCAAATTTAAATAAAAACGGAAATGCCCATTTGATCATTAGGCACTGCTTACAGATAATCCATAACGAACGAATAAAAGTAAGTACGCCATTGTGCTCGGCTAACAGTCATATACCGCAGTTCTGTTCAATCATTGGGAAGATTACATGGCCCCACTCAAATAGAAACCAAATATTCGCGTATAACCACTCATTTCTCTCCTCCATATCATACGCTGTGAATTTAGAGCCTTTCGCTATTCTAGAAAAGGTACATCAAACAGAACCTCGCACGGAGGTCGTAGACTGGGCATCCGTAGTACCGTACTAATGAGGAGTGTTAATCAATTGCGTAAGAAATCCCATTCATAAATGTCCTTACTTGCTAAGCTTCGATCGCCATCTTATATGAACTGTGCTACGTCCGACAACGACAATCAACCACTTGTGTATTCCTTCTCATTCGTCATGTCACCATCGTTGAGATAAGCATTTTTCATATTACCTCCCTCTCAGTTGTGACTGCTTCGGAATGATTGCTATTCAATGTGACATTTTTCTAATCCTTCGCTGTCATACAACCGGATAAACATAGCATGTACTTGGAACAGTGAAAGCGTTGTAAGGGGGGCCGGACCTAGGTTACAGAATGACATCACCATGTTGAAGAGTTCACATACACCCAGAATGCCTTTCCGATTGAAAGGTGGGAAGGCGGCATCGGCTAGACATTTTCCTTTCTGCTTTAACTGCTCAAGTGTGATTTTAATAACTAAGGGTTGCATTTCAGTATGCATGATATATCAGCTGTTCAATCATAATCGAGAGACCTAACTCTACTAACATATTAAAAAAGCCGATATTGCTTGGAGCGGAAACATTAAGTTGAAAAGCTTAGTGCACTGGTCGGCGACTGGTGTGAGTACAAAGAACGCTCATCAAGTGGTAAACAGGTAGCATCGGAAACACGCGAAATCGGGTTAACAACGTGACTGTCAGCTACTGGTGACGAAGTAAAAACCAACACGTCAGCTTGCATTGAATATTTTAGAATAAAACAAAATTCCAGAGTCAAGCAGTAATCAGTTAACAAAATCAACAACGCAGACAAAAACTGTCTCCTGACAAGAACATGATGTTGAAGAAGAACTCACTCAAACCAAACCAGTCGGAAGACGAATTTATATTATAATGTTTGGAAGAACTGTTCATGAAGAGTTAAATGATTGAACCAGAAACAAACATCTGGTCAACAGGATCTCGAGTTAAAAGAAACCGAAACAACTTGTACAAAAAATGGATTTCGCTCTGTCTATCACAGCTGATTTATTGACGAAATAACTTCGAATTAGATGAATAAAGGGTAAAGACCCAATAAGCATTGTGGATTTGTCAAGAACCAGACAAGCTACAAACTTTGCATAAATCAGCAACGGGCCGTTTTGAACACACACATGTCTGTGAACAGACCAGTCAAAGATCTCATGTATTATATGACTTATAAATCGTGGCATAATCACACACAAAGATAATCCTCTGAAGGTCGATAGAGATCACCACTCAGGATCCAGGATATGAAACCTGTACAAGAGCTTTGTAATAGGAGCATGCCTTTTCAGGCTAGAGGAGCACTGTGAGCCTGAGGTCTTTCAGCTTTCCTGTGGAGTACAGCGTTACTCAGGAAGAAATAGTGCCTATCTATCATGAATCTATGGGTCTCAATATACAGTACATAGTTTCGGTACCAAACTTTTCAGTAAGGGAATACTATATAGGCTAGACAATGGTGCATATGTGATGAACGCCCAAAATACCTAGGACTATCACAACAATTAAACCTTTTGGATGAAACAGTACACAATATAAGAATGGAACAAAATAGATGTGTCAGAAGTCACTGCGCCACTCGTAAGAAGCAGGTGGACCGAGACAAAGTCAGGTATCCAGGATATAGAGAGAATCATATGAAGTCTGGCTGCTTCCTAAAGTGAGGCTTCAAGTTGATTGTCCGTGCCATCCATTGAGAATGCATAAGCCAAGATGAGTTCATACTCAAATTTCTCGTAGTATGTTATTGTTTCCAATTCTACCGAATTCTTAAAAAAAATTAAATCAACAGTTGTCACATATTTATGATGCATGCTGCCATGCAACCTATAGGGAGCACGAGGACTGAGATAATATCGGGTTTCCCGAGCCAAGACGGGAGAACACGTCAGTTGGGATTCGAATCTGGGATATTCCTATTACGTTTTAACCACCAAACTGAAGTGGCTCTACCGAATCTTTGAAATTCATCCGTCCAATGCCCATCTGATATCCAACCTACGGGAAACATGGGGTTTCAGTTAAAGCTGACTTTGAAACGTTATACTCCATAACAAACCGTACTTCGGATTGTTAAGGCATAAAACCTTCGTGAGATACACCATCCTCAGAAATATAATTCTCTTGATGCATGAGTCCTGTGCATTACTGGTAGTTGTTCAGATCTAGTTGGGTACATACAATGTTTTGGTGGTGGAAACCAAGTTGTCGTGTGCACAAAAAATATGACAACCTCGGCAGGACCGTAGCGGTCAGCCGACACAGAAACCCTTTGGCTGTTTGAAGGATTCAAATCAAATCAGACAGTTGTCACATCCTTACGATGCATGCTGCCATGCAACATGTACGCTGAGATACCGTTAGGTTGCTCAGGCCTAGACACGAAGTTCAGTGGTCCGATCGGGGTTCGAACCGGGGACATTCAGGTTAGAAGTTCCAGGTTCTTGCCACTGAGCCATCGTGGCTCGTTTGAAGAATTAGCGATTAGAGGAACTTCAATGTTAGTCGCACATGAGAGACATTTGAGAAAAGAGGTGTTCCGATCAATAAGAACCATAGCTTGAATATATCTATAAATTATACTGCCCAGCATAGAAAATTCAGGGCTTTTGATGAGGTGCACAAAAGGACCGTTTAAAATGTTCCTTTCAAATAACAATGTCAAGATTCCATCTTGTCATAACGAACCACATATACAATAAATTATGCTGGCACGAACGCTATTACCAACTGAAATTTGATTGTCAAAAACTGAACTGGAATGCAAGCTTCTTCAGGCAGCCGTTTATGAATAAGTACCTAGAAGGAAGTAGTAACAGAATGGTGAATTAATCTCATCTTGTATGTCAGTCACTAGAAGATTAATTTATGCATGGTAACTCGTACCTGAAATAGATGAAGCCGAACAGACCTCCAATGTTACTTATCCTGTAACCGATAATCAGATCGAGAGGGATAAAGAAACTGCCCACCTCCCTATATACCATAACCTGAAGGGACGTGCTACATACAAAATACGAAGAACACCTATGAACTCAATATACACTCCACGTAGTGAGAGAACACTGAAGAGACGTGACTTGTCTACCGGGTAGAACGCATCTTCGAGGTTGAGAAACACAGCAATGGTTGGTATGCATGATGCATTTTCAGCACTTGTCGAAGCGTAAACATTTAGTTTTCGTATCCCCTACCTGGTCGAATACTAGTTTAGTCTTCCCTGTTATGTTGTTCTCATGCTGATGTTAGATGAGGTAAAATTATGGAAGCTAGTATTTTCGTCACGACTGGGGTTAAGCTAATTCCATCAATAATCAAATATCCATCTCACGGACCTTATAAATAGGAACGATGAGGGTTTATCCCAAAATTATCTGAAAAAGACTCTTTTCTCATATCAAAATCAAATCAAATCAGACAGCTGTCACATCCTTACGATGCATGATGCCATGCAACACGTAGGCTTCGAGGGGGTTGAGATACTGTCAGGTTGCCCGGGCCTAGACAGGAGCACAGGAATTTCAGTGGCCCGGCCGGGATTCGAACCAGGATCACTCATGTTACAAATTCAACGCTCTTGGCACTGAGCCATCGTGGCTTTCTTTTCCTCATATTTTCTGAAAGAGTTGCCTTAAGCTATGATAGAGCACTTCACATCGCCAAACCTTGTAGTTGGTGGAAGCGCCCACAGGGAGGTCAATGTATGACTTGGCAGTGCAAGATGAAAACAACTACGTGCAAACTGAGCCGTGAAGGCAATTGCAGTCTTTCTGGATGGGGCCCTCGAGTCGAGAGTCATCGGTGGTTAGAAACACTGACAAACATGGCACAGTCACGAAGTCAATGGCGTTCATGCATCCGGGCTATCGCCTTCAATGCATAGCTTTCGACGCCTGCCTTAATCACACCCACTCCAATAACTCATGCATTGGCTGTTACGTTTAAGCGCCACTCACCCAATGTTTTTTATACCGGTGAGCAAAACTGCAGCAGCAGAAACCACCGTAACCCAGTACACGGTTCCAAAGCTGATTGATTGAGAGCACTTCACAAGCATCCTGAAATAGCTGTGGCAGTAAGTGAGTTACGGTGGTCCAGTAGTTAGATCGTTGGCTCCGCAATGCGAATGTCCCTAGTTAGAAAGCGTCCTGGCCACCGAAACTCGTGTGCTTCGACTTAGGCCTGGGTAATCCGACAGCATCCAAGCGCTGGTGTATCCAACGTTTTTCATAAGACACCGTAAAGATGTGGCAGATGTTTATCTATTTAGTTTCTTTACGAAAGTAGGTTATTTGGACTGGTTGATTGATATCTCTTAAATTTCATGATGGTGATTTGCACTTAACTTTTGAGAGGCGTCCAAATTGACTTATCAATGAGCCTGTCATCGACGGTTGTGCCATAGGAATAGGGACTGGAGGCCAGCAGAACAGCTATTCAAAATAATCAGCCCAATATTTTGAACATTGCTGTCGGTTTTGTATTGGTGATGCCTTATCAACATTAAGATTCACTAAATGATAGCGTTTTGGGACCAGTTTTGACGGTGTGGTGGAAAAGTATATGACGATTAGGTACACGATGACTAAATGTCATTTCTTGAACTTTTGCTGTTCACGAAACCTCTCCGTCGCTTTGCAAGCAGTTTTTGGATTGATGCCTTATTTTTGTCGAAACGTGTCCTGAACTAGCGGGAAACTACATCCGAAATTGAAATAGTTTGAAACTGTCCGCAAAATATCCGGTTGGAATTGAGCTCCTCAGTTGGGACGTTTGTAAGCTTTCTTCTCACCATCATCATCATCATCGACAGCAATATACTGGTATAAAATACCAGTACTTCACTGCCACACAACCATGTAAACTTACCTCGTTTTTGAACTGTGAAAGAGGTGGAAGGGGAACGAGACCTAGATTACAAAAGAACATACTCATATTGAAGAGTTCACAAGCATTCACCTGGTGCCTACACCTGTCCACATAAACGCAAAATGCCTTTCGTATTGAGGGCAATCCGGCATCAGCGAAACAATTTCCTTGCGGCTTTCACTGCACCTGCATCATTTCAAGCATGCTTCTCGACCGAAATGGCCACCATACCGCAAACATAGCTTATAGAGTACCCTCAACTAATGCATGACAGCAAGTACGCCACTGTGCTCGGTTGAGAGCGATGTCCCGTAGTGTTTCCAGCCAAACGTTAGGAGAATCACATGGACCCCATCCTGGTAGATGACTCGGTCCAATAACACCAAACCTACGCGTATAATCATTCATTTCTTTCTTCCATTTTTTGCGCTGCCCAACTGAAGCCTTTCGCCAACCCGGATTAGGGACGGCGAATAAAACCTTATACGGGAGCCGCTGACTCGGCGCTCGTAGTACATATCCTAACCGTCGCTCTGAGACTGAACCGTATCGTGGTGCGACGGTTTGCGTACCTCATTGACTCGTTGAGCCATACTGGGTGATGTACGCTATATCAATAGAGTCTCTCATACCAGGTTGGTCAATGGATAGAGGTCTAACTAACACAGACTCATCCTCCAAGTTGGAGGTTGGTACGCGTATAGCGACGTGTTCTGTAAAACATCATCAACCTTTGTGGTCTGCCGAACTCCTCGCTGCCTTGCGGTAAGGCTCTTTAGCCATAGGCTTTGAATGAGAACCCTAGTCGTTCTCATATCTAGGTTTGGGCGCCATGGCAGTATCTCAGCCCACATACAACCATGAATATTCGAAATAAAGACTTTCTTCTCATCCTATTTGATAAGTTCACAGCTAAAAAGGACAACTACCTTTAGCGGTCACCTGAAAATTCAACTGAAAAATATATCAAGTAAAATTAATTAATGAATCAATAACTGTCAGAAAATGAACATAATTGACAAAAAAGCACACGTTGATTGCGTATAACGTTAACCAGTTCAGTTCATACTATCATTAACCTGGCACATCGGTACTATGGTTTTGGTTGCCGTTTGCCAATAGGTCAAACGGATGGTTGGAGTCAAATCAACTGACAGTTGATGTACGTTAACCAGAATGGAAGTAGTTAGTTGAACTACACATAGTCAATTGTTTAAGAGAATATAGTCGATAAGCGAAGCACCTGTGTATGGACTAAGGACAACGCCTACACCAGCGTTCCCTTTGGTTTCGGATATGGGGTTACAGGACGTTGGTAGCTAATAGATGACAGGAAAGTAGACATCTCAAACTCTGAATTCTGGTCTGAACAACTGGCTATTCAAGGTATTTGAAGTGTGAGCTGGTGTAGTCTGTCAGCCTCCTTGTTTAAAAGTGCAGATGTTAAAAATAGCTATAGATACCAATGAGCGAGGCTAAAAAGGTCTTGCAACGAGACATAGTTAGGAGGTAGAAGTACGGATGCCAATGCTTTTGATGTAAGCTACGGAAGAAAACCTAGAAATGGGGGATAGGAAGTTTACGCGAAGAATGGAAAAGGCCACCGGTTAATTCATTGAAAGCCTGCACGACGGTCAATGCAGTATGTAAAATTTATTTATGGTTTTAAGCAGGCTGGGATAACACCAGGGTGCTCAAATGTAGACAGGAGGGCATCAATTCACAGAAAAAGTTACATATTCGAGAACACAAGATGCTGGTCACTCTCAGTAGGTGCGGTTTCCGTCAAAAGAACGATGAGATTTCGCTGATCTATGTGCGTTGAGCCACATTTCTTTATCTGAAATACATTGCATAAGGGGTGCCTACATGTAGCTAAACGTTTACTCCTGAGTGAGGTTGGGCACCAGAGCAATATTTCGGGAGAAGTTCTCGAGTAATTAACAGTTGTGTCATCAAGCACTGGAATAGGAGCCAATTCAAAACTAATGTTAATGTATTAAAGGTGTCAAAAAGTATGAGTTGGGCGCGGAGGAAGCTTATACTACGTGACGATGAGTGTCAATAACTCAAGTTACATCTGGAGAAGCCGTTATGTATTGTCCTAATCAATGAAGTTGAAGTTTTACAGCCGGTACACACTCACAAAGTACACTACTACGAAATCCGTGGGCCAAACGAGGGTTGAGATTATGACAGATTACCGCGGCTTAGAAAGGAACACACTATTCTCAATGGTTAAGAAAGAATTCAAACTTGTAACCCCTACGAAGTAAAGTAAAAACTTCGATCACCTCATACCAAACAACGAAATAACAATAGGCCACACGCTATTTTCGAAACGAGTGATTAAATATGCATGAATCTGATTTGATTCCGAGACCAAGGGGATCACTATACAGAAAAAATTGAAAAGTTGTTTACAGGGTTCCAGATAAATTGGATGGTCTGAGGATCACCATGACTATAAGAAGCAGCACGAATTTCACAGTACTGCCCACCGAAAACAACGGTCATTAATCGAAAAGTTGAACACAGGAATGACCTGATGTCAGACGGCCACATACGAGTAACGGATAGAAAAGATTCGGATACGAGAAAAAAATGAATTAGGTAAATTTCATGGATGGCACCGTCTGATTAACTCCTCTTCACTTAAATCTTCGAGATCGTGAGCTTCCAGTGAATTTTTCAGTCCGACGAGTTTGGCTTTTATTGAGTCTTTTGAGGCAGCGTATATCATTTTTGCACGTATATCGAGCTCACTTGGTGTCCTGAAATCAAGACTAAGCGTTTCATAGAGAGACTTTTACCAAGTGATGAAAATCAAACAGGGTAATTTTCCAGGAGATTCATAATCATACACAGCATATCTAGCTTCTCCTTTGGCTTTAGCAGCAACCAAATCACTGATGAAGTCACTGTATGTTGCACCTAAACTTTTTTTACATTCAAGTAAACCGAAAACCAACTTCGTTTAGCTTTGGAGCAAACTCGAATTTCCTTATTATCGCAAATATGAAACAAGATATAGCGACAATTCTTGCGAAACTTCAGATCGTTGTATGCATCAATACAAGATTCACTACATTTTATTCCGGAAGCCTAAGAAAACAAAGTATCAACAGCCATCACAAACCGAACAGGCAAGATGTCTTACCATTATACCACGAAGAAGACAAAGATTTTTGAAATGTCGCCGCAGTCTTCAGTTCTATAGGTTCAATAGGTATGTACACGAGTAGGAAGCCAGAGGCTCGTAGACTCGGATCGTTGGGTGTCGGTACTGGGCCCAGTTCGTGAGGTCAGCTAAAAGAGAAGGAAACCAATGGATTCACCATATGATATGGTGGACATGAGGGATCAGTGCAAAGTACGTTGGGAACGCACTTGTTCTGGTCATAACACAATTATTACACCATAGGATGTGGACGATAAAACAATACATGCAATATAGATACTATTAACAACGCAAACACAGCTATATAATAAGTGCTCTGCGAGTGAAAAAAGATAAAAGGTGTGCAGTTCTAATCATAGCCAGATTGAAGTGACCGCACATGGGAGGCAGTGAATACTGCCAACACAAGAAGAGGAAGAGCAAAAATAGTGAGTAAGTATTACTCGTGGGGGTATAAAATACGTGGGACGAACTTGTCAACTGCTTGTTTGAAAGTCAAAACCGAAGGGGCAGTGACAGCAGTTTCGGGGAGTTTATTCCAAATTGGAACAACGACGGAGGAAAAAAAGTTTCGGCGGGAACGGGATTTGGACTATAGCCATCTCGTGGTTGTATTGATCCCAAAAGGTGTAAATATAAAATCCAACCTACGTTTTATTCCGAGTTATATATGCATCAAACTTTAAACACGTGCAGGATGCTTTCCAAGTTGAAGATAGTCGGGGCGTTTGCGGAACATCCTGGAATATATCGTCTCCCATCTTCTACCTCCGAGGATGACATTTTGCACCCCAATCTAATTTCCCGCCTTCCCGCCCTTGATTTCTCTCATTATTTGATCGCAGCCAACTTTAATGCGCCTACCATCAACTGGAAAACTGGAACAGCGCCCTCCTTTGGATTTGGCTATGTTGTAGAGCACATCTAAAATCACCACAGCGCAAAGTGGGAGTTTTGTTCTAATTGCATTCACCTTCCGTTTTGTATACACATTTTTTGTGCACATTTTCTATTAACTTACTTCAAAATTCAAATAATCATTTAATTCAAAATGTACATGACCATAGTTATAACTCAATATGAAACTTGCATTCAGTGTGTTTCGCAAATGATTCGCAAGCAATTTGGCGACTGGCGCCCGTGTGAAGACTACCGTGCCCTAAACAAGTGCACTATTCCAGACCGGTAACACATACCTTATATTCAAAATCTCGCAGCAACACTCTATGGTAAGATCATCTTCATGAAATTGGACCTACCCAGCAAACAGCCGACGAGTGTTCGTTGGTTTTGCGTCGGTTACGCGTCGGATAACCGACGAGCCAATCTAGACGCAGTATTGAGGAATGGTAACTTTATTTTGGGATAATGGTGTTACGAAAAATATAACATATAATAATATATATAATATTTAATATATAACGAATAATGACGAATGTTAAACATCTGTCTTTAGGCATCCACCTTTGTCTTAAACCAACTTACTCTGAACTTCTTCACAAGTACCCTGCTACAGAAGTGTGGCCGATAATCGGATGGGTCAGTAAGCCATTCATCGGTGACCCTTTCATTGTGGGTAGTTTCTCTGGTACCGAGAAACTCAGACCCGTCAATGAATTTCTCGAAGAATTCAATTTCAATTCAATTACAATTTCATGATTAGATGGCGGAGAGATAGTCCCTGTATAAGCCCCGTCGTTGACAAGACGGTCCGGCGAGGTTGTTACCGGTCCTTCTCCCACTGTGCCTTCAGGTGTTCGCCTAGAAGCAATTTGAACTTGTCTTCATTATCCTCCTCCGCCACATGCCGAGGGAGTGCATTCCAATGATTGGTTGCACGTCGTGACAGCCGAAATATTGATGACAGCCCCGGTGAGCTTTGCTTTTTCAGAACGAAACGGTGCCCTCTCATTCTTTCATCTTTCCTCGGTGAAAAGAAAGATTTAATTTCCTGTTCCATTCGTTGATGAACTGAAAGATGCTTTGGTAAGTGGTATCAAAGTAGGATTCTGGTGACATCACCGTGAAGGTAAGCCTAGTGTGCTGTTACTTTCGGGTGTTTACGTTCAACGGGCAGTAACTTAGTTCCACCAGCTTCATATGCACGATTTGGGCCGTCCACAGAATCAGGCCCCAGAACAAGTTCAATGAGAAACCGTGTTTATCAGGTAGATCGTTGTTCTATAATCATACAAGAATTAGGCAAACGTAAATAAATGCTTACAGCCAGGTGAGCTAGCCGATTTTACTTGCAGCGGTAGTAACAGCACTTTGCGGGAAGCACATCAAATTTGGCGGTAATACCAGTTTCTAAAACAAACATCAACTATGTTAGTAGCAAACGGGTTGTCCAATTCCAGGATTAGTTCGTAAACGTGTCACGTATAAACCAGTAAAAATTCGAGGAAGATACGAGCATAGAAAGGTTGAGCGTATAAAAGGGAACAGTGATTCGAGATGTGGTGTTGAGTAAAAACGTAGAAACAGGACCTTTGAGTGACCGCATTGGTGGGCGGTTGGGTGTTACGCTAGTGGCCGGCAGGTCGGGAGTTCGAGCCTTCCGAAGAGCAAAACTTCTTTGCGCAAAAATGGGTGGTAGTAAAAGTCAGTTCGAATTTTACAGCAAAACTCTAATGAAGATGTACCCTACTTTGTGTTTTTTGATACCGCCTTCACTGCATCCCGCCCATTCCGAACACACGACACTCACGGTTGAAGTTGAGATAAATTTTCTTTAAGTGCAACTTCAATAGAAATCTTACTAATTTGGCGCGCACTTGGTAATTATATTTCTTAGTGGGTTCGTGGCGTGTTCTGTCGGTCGTAACGTTTTTGAAGAGAAACATATTTGAACGAAATTTTCAACTTTTTTGGAAATCGAAAGAACCCTGATAACCTATATGAATGAGTGTAATGTAATACCTTGGGCGGGAGCCCAAGGTCATTGCCGGGATGGCCGATTTGACATCCCCGTGTCACATGACGATGTTCTAGTATACGAGGCGCCTCAGACTTATGAACTTTGGATATATTACATATTTTTGAACGCTTTACCTGCCTACGACAAATATTTTCTGAAATTTCTGCGACAAAACGCTCAATGGATGGATTTGGACCAATGGAGATGACTAACCTTATGAAGATTTTGATTGATAAGTTCCTGATTACTCCTTTACACTTCTGTCATATTACGTATTACGTTTATTTCGTACTTATAAATATTGTTAGTTATTCTATGCAATGCTAACAGTCCGCATAAAAACCTTCGTTGTCTATCACCTAACTACTCACAATTATTAAGTAGTTCTTATTTTCGCATTTTCCTCAATTCCTCCCAAACGTTTTACTTCTCAAGTTTTTACACGATTCAACGTCTTTCTTTCTATATCTTTCTTTGCACTCCCTCAAAAATTTATCGTATTCGAGCATTACTTTGTACACTGGTCTCCAGTTCATGCTCATTACTGCAGATTCAACCACTCATTCATACATGATTCAGACGTCTTGCCACATCTAGGATATCATGTTTTCCAACAGTTTTGTGGATTTTTACTACACAGATTCTCGTTGTTCCTACCTAGAAAGCATGAATTCCGTGTGATCTTCTTCCTATCCAAGTTTCTCTCTCAACACTCAATTTTGACGCAACACTACTTTATTCGAGGAAGTTATTTTGGTTCCTCAGTTGCAGAGTTGTTATTCACACTTTACACCTTGGTAATCCGGAGTAACTTTCTTCTACTTCCGTGACTTCACATGAAACTATGTTGCTTGACTACACCATTACGTAACATATTTGCACCACACCAACTTTTTTAAGATTAACCGTTAGTGTACGTGCTTTTACATATGCAATTTTATTGATGTTACATATTGATCTTGCCACTGGCATGTTCTCGTTTTTAGAGAAATAAACATTATTATTATTATTATTAAGTTCACTCAATTTGTCTCTTATGATGTAACGTACAAGGAAATGATTGTAGAGAACCGTTCACTCTTCGGAGGACTCGAGCGCTCATGGTAACGTTCTACGAGCACAATCATCAACTCAACAAATTTACGTACGACTGATAATCCATTGATCTTCGTTTGGTAGCCACAAATCAGATGTGTGTGAAAGTTCGTTTCTGTACAGAGCAGTAAGTTTTAACTACTTAGTAACCGTTTCCAAAGGTTCAAGCTCCATGCTGCCTTCCATCACGAACGGACCACATCTAGTATTCATCTACCCTTTGGTTGTTAATTACGGCTCTTCATGTTAAGTCACTAATGGGTGGTTGAAAAAGCGAGAGTACCACGCAGACCTTTTGGACCATACAATACAAAGGTACAAAAAATTCGGGATGATGCATGAGTGCGATTGATGTTTAATGCATTGCTATGGAATTCCAGTACGTGAAGAGCTTAGACGGATGACTACGTATGTGGCATTGCTTGTACCCGGCACGGGAATCCCAATGCGACTTTTCATCATGACAAATGAAAAAAGTGTGTTTTCGTAATGATGGAGCATGGTACGATGCAATGAAGACGAATAATCAGTCTAGTTGGACTGGTGGCCATTGTTTCACCGTCCGAGTTTGACTGGCTATCGTTACATTGCAAAGGCGTCGTAGCTCAATTCGAGGATTAATTCTTTGAATTCTTTGAATTCTCAAGAACAGAGAATAAGCGGTTGATAACAGAGTTTGAAAATACATGTCTGGACGATCTAGCTCGTGGCGTTCTTTACCCGGAATGGCATTGCACTTTGGCACTCTCCATGCCGGAATAGAAAACAACACGGAGCTGCTGATTTACAAAGGCATGTTCGACGACTAACCTCTCACAACGTGAAGTTTGGAATACATGAACGCTGATAACGTACCGCTGTCAATTCATATATTCGCCAGTTTTTAACCTTGACAATTGGTGATGCCTCCTAGTTCAAAGCTTTGAGAAATGTCATTGCTTCATGTTTATGATCGCGAACTTGGAGCACATTCACAGCTTGTGAGTTATGCTGCTATAATCTTACCTTTCTTCTTCTTATTATCATTGCTCGCTTCACCATTCTATCTTTTTGGGCTGTTTGGGGTTACTTTGCCATCTGTCCATTTTTCAATCAGATTGCTACGCTATTTTACTTGACAGTTCTTGCTTCTCAAGTAGCATTTTTTATTGCTGTAACTTGTTGATCTTGCCCCCGTGGCATGTTCTCACTCACTGAGAAATAAACATTATTTCCTTATTTTCACTCTATATTCCTGAATTTCTGTCACGATTACTTCGTCTTTTTACTCATAACATTGCGCAGTATACTAACTATACGCTCAACTGACTTTCTTATCCAATTATTTATTGTGAAGGCAGTGCCAGTGGAACTATTGAACACTACAACAATGTATCTTGAAGATGGGTACAAAGAGGCGTGGTGCATAGTGAAACCTCACTATGGTCGTTGGTTGTTGACTGAGTGGTTGGTAGATCGAGTCCGGCCGTGGACGCATCATTTGTTCTTGTTTAGGCTTTAGCAACCTGGTTTTGGTCAGCTCACATGCTTCCTACGGGTTACATAACGGCTGCTGCAATCGCTCGTTAGGATAGTTCTGCTTTTAAATTTATCACTGTCCATCCTATTCCATACGGGCGCCACATATATTTCTACGTCGCTAGATCTCTCTTTCTATTCGTTTCCATGTGGATGTGGTCAATCTACACACGCCCCACAAACATCTTATTCTGTTCTTTTCTCACTTCCGCACCTTAGTTGCTCGTTTATCCACCTTTTGATTAACTGATCCCCCAATCCTGCTCCTAACTCAGTAAAAATCCTGTCCTATTTTTGACGCCTTCTTAGCTTTTCGCTATTTACATCTAGATATACATAATGTCTTCAAAGTAAGCCTCCATTGTTAAGTGAATCTTTATTCTACATTGCATTTAGACTAAATTCATGAATCTTTTCAGATAATATCAACACTCCGGTTTCCAAATACTGTTTCCGTTGTGTAATGACGCTATTAGGTTTCTATTTTATCATTGCGTTCACGGCTCACATTTCGGTTTCCTGAATACTAAGTTTTCGAGTATATCAATATGCCGACAACTATGCCTGCACCGCTTATCATGCTTTCCATGTTTACTACTTCCGATACTTTGCGACCCGTAAATAGGCTATCGACGCATTATTGTATATTGATGCAATCAGACCGTGAGTGCACCAATCACATCAGCTATGTTAACAACTTTAACCACCTTCTACTATACTCTTTTCCATTCTCACACTGCCCCGAGGGAACTACAACTGTCTGATGCTTCTTGGGATGATCACCCATTCTCGTGTCGAGCAAGCATCTTACTTCAACTTTCTGGATTGGACGCATTAGCAACACAAGTCCTCGCGATGCCTTTGGTCCCACTACTCAAGTTCGGAACTTACCTGGCCAAGACATGATGTTCTACGATAACAAATTCCGGAAAACTGTCACACGGACCTACTGCCCCTGCCACTCATAAAGGAAGCCTTTACATTGCTGATAATCCAGGCAGTCGTTAATCTTCGCTACTTTATTCTGGTCCTTGCCCTAACCCAATAGAGCCTTCATGACACCTGCGCAATATGAGCCACTGTAACTTACGCAAACTTGCCACACCTTCACTTACCCTTGAAAACTTCCTTCAAAGATCAAATCGACGTTCCAACATGGGGCGAAACACATACTTGAAAAACAGGACGAACTTGTCAACCGTTTTCCAAGAAGTGGATCTCCCTCTATGTCACTCGTAACCTCTCCATAGAATACTTCACGAAGGTGAATGACGTTTTTTAACCTTCTTTCCGTCTACCTAAACTTCCAGCGACTCTACTTACCGCCATCGTCAAATATGATTTTGTTGTCGGTCACATTGAGTAAATTTGATACATTTAAACAACACTTCTGGTCAATTGCTGCATTGTATTAGTTCCAGTTCAGAAACCTATATTTTTCATCGCTTGGCGTTAAAACATGAATTATATGAGAACATTCACCTATTCTTTGTTACAATCACACCTTTATATTCTCCTCACTCTTTATTCTACCTTTTTAACTTCGAGTGGCGATTATGCAAGAGTAAATTGTACCATTTTCGCCACTCACTGTTCTGTATTCTTTCTTACCACCATAACTCTAACCACATATGAGATGTGTATATTTTGATCTTGCTGAATCGCATGTATCTCTATATGAGAAATAAATATTATTATTATGATAGACCAATTCTTCTCGGAGCCGATACATTTTTACCGTCTGGTCCGGATGGACAATAGACTCTAGCTGCATATTCACGACGACACTCTGGAAAGCTTAAGGCCTCATGTTTTGCTAGGATATGTATAACGTGTATGTGCATCATCAACAGGCTCACCTCGAGTACAGTGCACAACTGTACCTTAACCCATCCTGTCTTTTTAACATTCTCATTTTCTGGGCTCCTCAGAAACCATCATTCTCCTCTCTCACTCCACTCCCTCAATCGTTTTTCTTACCTCTAATTATGACATTCCTCCTTCATAACCAAAGCGAAACGTTTAGCCAGGTATTAAGCTTTGGGGCGTGCAACTTGCACGCTACGCGCATATACAATAGAAAGTTATTTTTGGCCCGGCGTATTGATTAGCGAAGCATTAAATCGCAGCCTCAATGTCTCTTGCTTCATACCCTGACGACCTTATGGGTAATTTAGAATCCTCTACCTCACTCTTCAATCATTTCAGTATACCCTATGCCTCTCCTCGTTTTCAGAACATAATAATCTATTCTATATTTCAGTGACTACTACTGTATGATACACTATGTCTAAGAAAGCGTCTCCTGACAAGCCGCTGCCTATAACAATCCGCTCTCTTTGTCCCACAGAATTTCTAGACCAGTAAGGTCGATATCTAATAATTGGCTATCTGGTTACTTATTCACTTTATTTCGCATAATGGCACAACACTGATCTCTAGTATTAGTTGTGAAGCCACCCGAGTGGACTACTTATTGCCATCTGTTACATCTTTGCTCCGCACTCCTGACGTCCTTCTAGGTTGCAACCGCCATTCCTTACTTCAGACATCCCAGTACCCAGTTGCCTTACACATTATATCTCGCATAACTCATGCTTCTCCCATTTCATACCCATCTTCATTATACTACAGGAATCGGTCTAATGCACTTTCTTGTTTTTTCCTTTATCCTTTGCCTGAGTACTCTACTTATTCGCTGGCCACGATATCGTACACATTCACCTACCTGGCAGTTGGTAAACTGGCCCTAGGAATAACTCAAGCCACTTGGACTTCCATCTCAATGCACAAATACTTGGCCTGTTCTAAGACTTTGGTGCCATCTTCATCGCCTTCAATCCTCGACCTCAGCATCACAAATCATTGGTTCCTGATCCAAATGCTCTGCCACGCTATTCCCGTATCCTCATCAAAATCCCTGAATAAATCAAAACAACCAAAATAATGATGGAATTATCGTGGTACGTGCATATGGTGAAACCCTATTGGATCGAACATGGGATGCTCATCTTCTTCATCTCGGGCCGCATAACGACTTTAATCCCAGTATTCCGTGTTACCTGATTCCATTCGTTAAACTTCTCGCTGCTGAATGACTATGTCATGGCAATTCATGAAATTTTACCACTTTTGATCGATTTATGACGTCTATGCAATGCAACGATTTCTAGCCACCCCCGGGGATGAGTCATTGCCACCAACCCAGTTAGACTGATTTTTCGTCTTCATTGCACGTCACTCCGCAAACAGTATTTGAAAACTTTACTCGAGTAGCTGCCTTTTCGATGTGTATAACTCCCAACTCTGAGTGACCTTGACTCTTCCATTTGAAATTGGTGCGTTATTCCTATAGCGTATACCGTCCAATACTCAGTCCAAACTGCGTTACATTGAGTTGACACAATTTTATTAACATTCTATTTTTTCGTTACCACTTTGTCGCTGTCATACATATACTTTCAATCAGTTTTTCGTCATTTCTGACTACTTTCTCCATCAGAAACTTTTTTTATTTCTGTAAAATATGATCATGCCGCTAGGCGTGCTCCCATGTGGGAAATAAATATTATTATTATTATTATTAGGGGATGGTGCTTTTCGGAAGCACCAGGAACAACCGTTTGGAAAATGCTAATTAAAGTTTTAAAATACACCCACCATGCCGTTCAAATAAAGCATGTCATTCAAAAGGTAGCCACGCACGCGGAATGGCTCTTGTACTAGTACAGAATGCATACAACGTGCCTTTGTGACCAACAGCTGATTAACTGCTGTAATTTTCATGTACGTAAAGTTATGCGGCGTGTGACCAAGTAGGCTGGATTGCTTGTGCTCCTACACCTTTGTTCGAGGATCACGAAACGGCGTTCCGCCATGATTGGCGAAAACAATGTTCTGTTGTCATAGCCAACTGCATGTTATTGGTTCATGTGCCTGGTCCATCCGTCACATACGGTTGATACGTCCGTAAGAAGCGGCACTTATTATTTCTGCGAGTTTAAGTGGTTGCCTTGCAAACACAGTGTTTTTAAACATTTCCACCGGGTAAGTTTCACCTTCCTGTTTGTTAATTTCGGCTCAGTTTCCCCATGTATCGTTGGTGACAGGCCGCTTACTACATGCCTGAAAAAGAAATAACCCTCCGTCCATTGCGGCTATCCCACCTCATTCTTGCACCGCATTGCAAGGGTCTGGTGGAACAGCCGCGTCAGCAACTTAGACGTAAGGCGTCGAGTACTAGGCAACCAACGTAAGTCACTAAATCAGATCCTTGACCTCCATAGGCTAAGATGGTTAAGCCATATGGTGCGCATGTTCCAGGACAGACTCCTTAGGCTACCAATGTTCGTCGAGATGGGTATTGATTGGTTTCGGGTTGAGGAAAGCCAGCCCAAGACAGTGCCAGCCGGTCAAGGTTACCTCACTAGTCTAAGCATTCACAATATGGTCCCGTTTGTAATGGTCAACTATTGCCAATGAATTAGTTACGTTCTGTCGATTCCTAAGAAATCAGTGTTGATCAGACGGTGCTCATATATTCTGTTGAATTATTTGGTCAATTATTGCCCACATCCGCTTCGCACGAATAAAATTTATCTTGTGTAGTTCTTTGAAGTATATCACAGTATGCTCTACACTGTTTACTTACGTCATTCTTCTCATTCGTTCGTTGTACTCTAAAACGAATGGTGACGCTCAATTCTGATTTTTTTTACCTTTGAGTGGCGATTGTGGCAAGAGTAAATAGTACCATTTTTGCCACTCTGAAATTATGTTTTCCTCCGCCATCTTCAGTGGATGTACATAAACTATGTATATATTATTGATCTTGCCTAAAGACATGTCTCATAATCCTGAGAATAAAAATATTATTATTAAAGACGAAAGAATTGACATTCAGAGGCGTAGGCACCCACACACGCACAGTGAACCCTCGATCTTGAACGAGTATAGCTTCTGGAATAGACCTGGAACTGCCTTTGACTTATGTGGAGCACCTGCTTTGTCACTGAATAACATCAGTTCCGTTTTGAAGCTATCTTCTTGCACCAAATGCGTCTCCGCCAACTGCATGTCTGAAGGCGTCAAGTGTCTTTCCAACGCTGTCGTAGATTCAGTGTTGTCGCTCCGTCGCCTCAGTCACGAACAGAATCGATGCAACCATGCAAATTGTCGCAGAAGGGGTAGCCAGCCACCGATGTGGTCGAATGGCCGGCTCCACGCCCTCGTATCTGAAATCTAATCAGAATACACTTGAGCTTCCTCGGTGGTAGTGAAATGCGGTGGTAGTGAAATGGCTGATTGTCAAGCACGTAGTGTTAAAGAACGTCGGCATATTCGCCCCAAACTATTGTCGAAACCCCTTGGATTTGAGTTACGCGTAGCAAGCCAATTTGCGGCTGCAATTCTTCACCCTTTCTCAAAACTACAACCGTGGGCATTCCCGAAAACTCTTTGTTCAACGGTTACCAACCCACTCCCGCCTTAAATTCTCCTCTATGGTTGTTCGACTCTGGAGTAAACTCGCAGAGACTGCCGTCACTAATCCTTCTGTTTTGTCTTTCGAACAGGCAGTTGACAAGTTCCTTAGAAATAGTTGCACATAATGTTTTCGAACATTCTTCACTGTTATACTACTGTTATACTACTCTCCCTTTGCGCGGTTATACGAGCCTGAATACGTTTAATATTATAAACATTTTACCTGGTTTTTCGCAGAGCACTTGGTATATAGCGTGTTCGCGCTAACTAGCTAACACCAACGGTTTACAAGGTTTAATTGTTGCTGTATTCATCATTTTTATATTATGTTCAGTACCAGTACGTTCTTAGTGAACT
>JBBHEA010000094.1:0-36825 GCA_038088235.1 Zacco platypus | reverse complement strand
AACGCGACTTTCATTTGTTCAACACCCGTTACAGCTACACAAACGAGTCTTGTATTGTATTAAGCCTATCTACTTTGTCGAGTAGGCTGCAAACGGTTCTCGGGAAGAATGCGCACTTTACACATACGATTGTGAAGCCAAGTGCTTCGCATGCTTGCAGGCAGGCTCACTAGGATAAATCTGGTCCCTGTGCTTGGTGTAGGCAACGGAATATGAGTGCCTATATACAAACGACACCATGTAGACGATTGTCGTCTTCCTGGATGAAGCCCACGAGGTGAGAATCATCGATGGTTGATAACACTAATAGAAGTATCGCGTCATCGCCTTCGATGCCTAATTTCTCAACCATGTATCTTTTCAACCCCCTCCAATGGCTCTCATATTGCTTTTCATATAAATTAACGAAGCTACAGCAGTAGAAACGACCGTACACACTTTCACAGCTGATTGGAGTAAATGTCTTAATTGTAAACGTAAAGTCCGTGACGTTAACTTTCTGCACTCGATAAAAATAGTTACGGACTTCTTTAAATTCGCATCCGCTCATCAACTAAGTTTATCATTGATGTGTCTGCTGATATAGGTGAAAAGACTGATGGCTGACTGCACTGTGTATTCTGACTGACTCAATGGAAAAGTGACAAGTGTACATAGACGGAGAGATGAGTATCACTCTCGTGACCGTGCCGATCGAATGATCAGTTGGGCCAAGCGCGAGTTAGCAATTTTCTTCCGCTCTATTAATCATGTAGGGTTAGAAAACGCTATATTTCGAGCTACATATATTAAAGGTTTGCACTTGCGGCAAATCGTCATATCAGTTCAAACTAAGGTGTATGCTCCGTGAATTTTTTACCGAAGAATTTGGTTGATGTAAAGGTTTGAAATTCAAGCTGTGAATACTGGTCACGAGTAATTGGTCCGCTTATCCGTCGTAAACTTCTACTCCTGCGGAGTGGGCGTCGTGATAGTTCTGCAAGATTCTGTTCGTGCCGAGGATCGGACCACTCTGCTCGATCAGCACTCGTACAATAACCGGTAGTATTCGGTAAAGTAGACGCAACATGATTCACCAGAGGGTTCGTGGGTATGGATGGAGCTCCCAGCACCCTATAGCATTTTGTTCGATGGTAATCCTTGTTAAGGAGATCACGGCTCACAGGAGAGGAACGACCGGTTTCAAGATCGATCGACGTCCGTTCACAAGTCTATCACTACGCTTGGCGTCAAGTTGAGTGAGTTGTATGCCCAAGCTCGAAGCTGATTGATCCACCAATCAGTGATCAATCGACTCTGGCGAAGTAGGATGGGACATTGCATTGTAGCTCACCGTGCTGGTTGCATGTAGTGTCTATTACTGCTGTTGCCTGTTTATAAGCGGTCGTGTCCACAACGAGAATGTTTTCTCACCAGCTGGGATTAAGGATAGCGTCAGTCTCGTAAAGCCATACAAGATATAACACTCCTCTAGCCTTTGCGCAGCCGAGTGCGATTTGCAAGGCAGCAGGTAGTGTAAAGTTTGCGGTGTTAATGTTTCCTTTCTAGATGAATGGCTGGCGGGTACCATCCACCGGGGCGTCTGGTTTTAGGGCATCATAAACCCGCTCCGTCATTGAGTGTGCTATTTTACAAGAGACTCGGTTACCAGCCGAGAATCCGCCACCAAAACCCCATTAGCACACGGGTAACAAAACTCACACCATGGTTTTGCAACTTGTAAACTACTTGTTACTTCATGAAGCTATGTAGTTGAAGCGTCGCTCCACAATTTGGTTCCAGGTTTGAACCTTCATGCGGTCAGAGAACATGGTGTGCTCCTGTGTTAGCCTAGGCCCTCGTACAGCCTATGGTCCGCATGGTAGTCACTCATGAACACTAAGCTGTACATTATTGGGAGACAAATTAGGATATTAAAACAACTGACTAATGGATCGAGCGCAACGGTTTGTTTAATGCCCAATACAGGGGTTGGCAACCTTTTAGAGTGACAGGGCCAAGCAGGTGTTTAGTGTCACGGAGGAGGGCCGTGTCATTGAATGTGATGTAAATCAACTCATACCGTGCTGTGCAGAAAACTACCTTGGCCTACATGTTAAAAGAAAGATGAGGAATTCAATATGATTTTATTTTTTAAGGTTCATCATTATTCTTTATGAATAACAGAAAAATAACTAATGACAAAATCAGGAAAGAATGTGAATTCCTACAAACAAAATACAGTTAGAAATGTTTCATTTGATGAAACACTTGTTTCTGATTATTGTGCGATCGCGTTAGCACATCAGGTGATATATTTATCGATGACAGGAGCGAAACGTCATCCTGATTGTCGTCGCGCAACCTTGTTCTTGAATGGCTTTTAGTATATTTCGTTTTAAAAAGTCATTCACAAACATGAACTTCCAAATAATGATATAATCAATTTCGCACTGTTCAAAAGGTTTCTATACTATCAACTTTCTAGTAGAAGTCATCAGTAGATTCGAAATAGAATTTGGATTGAAAAAATTATCGCATTGTATTTGTATTCGATACAAATAATGTGTCCAGGTGTCAAGTTGGCGGGCCGTGGGTTGCCGACTCCTGGCCTAATGGTTCCCATAAGACGCAGCTGATACGACGTTTTCACGATGCAACGATTGCAAAGTTAGTCAGGTTACAATATAAAATGACATCTTTCAAATCCTCACCAAGCATGCTGTCTGCAGGTTACCCAGGCCTCGCCAGTAGTACACGAAGAACGCGAACTGGGAACGTTCATATTGCACAATCGACGCTCTAACCACTGACCAACCGTAGCCCAGACAAGAGGGCCTTGAATACTTCCCGTTATTTAACGAACGCTCCTAAACCATCGTGGCTTAGTGGATACAGAAAGCCGGGACTGCGTTCGGTTGCTCATCAAGGTTGAAGCTTCTTTCGTGTACTATTGCTCGATCTATTCAATCCATCGGGAATGAAACGGCCTAAAAGTGTTTTTAAAAATCATGGTACAACAAAGTAAAGTACAGTGATGAGCTGTGTACATCTGATGGTGTATTCACTCCAGTGGTTCTTATTGCTGGTGTTTCATTCCACACCTCGGAAGCGTCGAATTAACTATAGTTTACGGCTCATTGCTCACAGCAAGCGCACTCGAAGTCACATTAAATGAATTAAAGCCACCGGTTATGTAATAGAAGCTTTTCTCCCGAAGTTTCTAACCACCGATGATTCCCTACAAAACACCAACAAGGGAACCTACAACTCTCAGTACCACTAAGGCTGAGATACGATGTCTTTATGCACCGATGCCAGATCACACTAACCTGATGTGCGACGTCACCAGGTATCTGGAGTTATTCTGGTTAGTCAGTCTGCATATATCGAACACAATGTAGTCTGCAAAATGGAAGGACTAGATCTCTAAAACGCGTTCCGGGATCAGATACCATTTGACCTACATATCTACAGTACCGTTTCTAGCAGGTTCGAGTCATTTTTCGAAGGTACTGATTTACGAATGTCGTTCGGTTTATGTCACCGTACCGTTACGCTTTCCTGGATAGATAAACCAACAGCCGTCACATACATACGATGCATGCCGCCATAAACCCAAAGGCCGCACGAGGGCTGAGATACCACCAGGCCTAGACAGGAGCACACGAAGTCTAGTGGCTCGATCGGGACTCGAACCGAGGACATTACATTATGAAGTCAGCGCTCTTACCACTGAACCACCATGGTTGTATGCGAGCTTATAGTATCACAGCGCTCATGCCACCCACGAGTTGCATAGCCGTTTGCAATGAGCCAATACCGAATTCAGCAGTCAAGACCGGATATTGAATCCATAAAATCCTCATGGCTCATCTATCAGAAGTTGGACATTATCCAACAGAAAACGAAAACTTTGTTGGAAAAATAAAAATGGATGTACACCGGTTGAATGACGCTGGTGGATGCCATTCCAAATGTGGAAGTCATTGGGCAGGACTGATATTGTTTTGCAAGAAAGACAGCTCGCCGTTTTTGTAGAGTTCAACGTGAAGTGGATCCATGATAGAGTGTGCTGTTATCCGATTGACGGGGGATGAAGTCAGTCGAAGGCGGACTCAATGGCCAAATTTCGATATAACCGGAAAACACCACCAAAGGACGCAGTCCACACGCTCAGCTTTGTTCCACCAGCTTGAGGGAGAGCTAACAAACCACGGATTGGTTCGCAGTTGATTCCCGTCAACTCCAGTGTGGATGTTAACAATTCCGAGCAGCTGTCTTCAAACTTTGTCAACGGCGTTTCCGTCGAATTACCCAGGAGAGGGTTATAGCAGTAAATTTGAACGCGTCCATCACTTCGTCCAACGAGTAACAAGACACGATGACCACTTTGGGTTTCCACTGCGCACAATCGTTGAACTGCACCCTTCTCTCCTGTTTCGAGTGGATGTAAGAAAAAAGAAATTCGAAAGCAGTGGATATCTGCGGAGCAAATTGGAGGCTGTGCTTGTTCAAACGAAACTTCAGAACAACTGACAGTAGATGACTACCGTTTTTCAGCATTCAACAAACAAAAACCAACTTAAAAAATTCTCTGATGATTTGTAAAACTGTTGAGGGGGACGGGTTGTGAGACGGTACACTCGAAAGATCTACCCCTTTTTGAATACATAAACCATATCCAATTGGTGTTTAGGCTGAATTATAGGTTAGAAATCTAGTCACTTCGAGTAGAATATGGTGGCCAATTGTAGGTTTTATATCACCGGTGCCTCCGGAGTATTCCTAGAATCTGGTAGGAACACCGAATAAGCAACGTGAAGGTGCGCAAAATGGTTCTCGGTTTACGGTCTACGGTGGCTATGGCCCATGCATCGCATGTCTGCAGAGAGACGACTCAGGAGAGCTCTTCGCTCGTTCGTGTGCTCGGCGGAGGAAGCTACAGGGGGAGCCAATGTATGACTTAGCAGCGAAACATGGAAACATCTTCGAACAAAGTAAGCCACGTAGGCGATTGCTGTCTTCCCGGATAAAGCCCCTGAGATGAGAGTCATCGGCGTGCAAAAGTCATTTCACTTGATACAAGCCACTGGTAAACATAAGCTTTATTTTAGTGAAAGAATTAGCGAACTTTCTGGCACGCTGTTTGAACATTTTGGGTGGTATTTTATAAGTTATCGGGTTGATACATATTTATATCTATAACACACTAACTTTTGTTTCGCTCCCTGACTACAGGTCGAAGATCGATCGATCACGTGATTAGCTAGCAGTCAGATAAGCCTTCGCCACAACTTCAGGATGGGGTAAGGAGGATATCAATAAAAGTGGTTCATTCAGCCTCCTAATACCGCCTTGCGCTTACAAAGTGCAAAGTACACCCCAAAATGACGCCTCGATTACCAGGGTGACCAGAGCACCCGGGAGAGTTTGGTCCGTAGGTTCACACGATTCCAAAAAGAATGTTTGTCGTTAGTGACCGAAAGCCGAGGATTCGGTGACTACTGCGACTCCAACCAGCATGGACTGTTTGGTGGCGGATCACACTCGCCATGATAAGATACCGTCAATCTCCTATGGCATTCCGATGCCATTATAGGAATCCACGATGCTCTCGAGTACCGCCACTGTTCGTCCGTTAATGCGAAGCAGTTAACCAGAACGTGGTAGTTCTCCTATCCGCAGTACGGTATCAACTTAGACGAGGGGACTCGAAGCATCTGGCCTATCCACAGGAATACTGAGTGAAGTATCTTACATCCTTGAGTAATCACGTATTGTAGTGAGCTCGAATTTGATTACTCAACAGCGATACAGTGTACCGCTTTAAAAGTTATACTCGAGGACGAACTGAGGGATGAATTTAATATTATAACCACCAGAGGAACTATCTCGTTTGAAATCACCATGCAACGAAGACTTGGACGAATCACAACAAGGTAAAGCTATTGGACTGTTATCGATGTTGAAGAGAACATTGGGAAATTGTGCGAGATAGCTAATCGAGATTCCTGATTGGCCAAACCTTGCTACAGTGTCCTGACTGGATTACTCACTCATAAGGTGGGGCCTTGACTTACGAGTTCAATTCCTTCCGTGGAGCTTGTAACTCAAAATACGCGTGTGTCAAATAATTTAATAGAGGACACGACCTAGTTCATTCCTGTTGTCGCATGTCTGAAAGTTCAGGTCAACACGTGTCTAATCCTGCTATCCCTTTGGTAGTTTATTGCATTGTATTTCAATGATTGTGACATCAACGCTCAGTGACCTGTATCTGGTGTTCGCCCAGACAACTTAAGTTTCATCACCAGTTCGTTCATTCTCTCTGTTTTAGGAACCTCGCACAGTACTTCACTCACTTAGGCACTGGAAACCATAAATGATGTTCGCACTTGCTAACGTGTATATCTGTCTTGCTATTGAGTGAGACACGTGATGCTGGGAGGATGTTACGGTGATCGCAACGCCAACTGGCGGTGGGGTGTCTGGAGCTAGCTCATAACCCGAATTTTCGCTCGTATCTCAAAGCAAAAAATCAGCTTGAAAGTCGAGGTCCCACTGTATTTGGACCATAAATGTTATTAAACTTTTTTCAGTTTTGACAAGAACCTGTTGGTACTGTTCTTACTGAATACGTCGTGGTTTCCAGGCTTTGGAGAGTCTTGAAGGCTTACTTAGATCTTGGAAAGCAAGACTGTCTGATAGAATTAAATGAAAAAAACAGGAAGGAAATATTAAGGTAATTACGTATAAACAAGCAACCATACACCTACCTGATAGTCTCAAAAGAGGTTCTTTAGGGAACCGCATATCCCAGCTGCATAATTCTCCACTCTGACCACCGGCATAGATGGCATAATCGTAGAAAGCGGTCGTTTCACGCCAGGACCATTCTTGCACGGCGGATTCGTCGTTCAGCGGTGGCTGCTCGATGGATTGGGGAAAAACACAAGATTCGATCGATCCTGTGGCATGTGGTAAAGTAAATCGGGCAACACAACCGCGTGTTCGCGCCGCCAATTCGTACAATTGAACCGTTGCACCAGACCCCATGCCGACGGCAACTACGGAGTCAGAAGTGGCAACTTCGGTTGCCCTGGGTGATTTGGTTTGTAATACTGAGATACAGATGAGAAGGAATGACAAAGGGCGATAATAAACTGAACGGTAGAGAAAAGGGTAATGGACGCATATAGCTGATGACAATCAGCAGTGTTTATGTCCGGATTGAGCTTGCCTTTTTAAACTCGAACTGGATGGCAACGAAGCACGAAGGCAGCTACCCACAAAATAAAAAAAATAAAATCAGACAGCTGTCGCATCCTTACGATGCATGTTCCACACAAAGCACACGAAGTTCAATGGCCCGGTTAGGATTCGAACCGGGGACATTCAGGTCACAAGTTCAACGCTCTTACCACTGAGCCATCGTGGCTCTACCCGCACACCAAGCCAGGATGATAATAGCCGTCTACCTAGATGGGGCTCTAGTCACAAATGATCAGGAACACTGGGAAAATAGCTCAGTTACGCAGCCAATGGCGTTCATGTATCCAAGATGTTACCTTCAATGAATAACATCTCCAATGTGTCTAACCACAATTTCCCCAGAGTTGAGTTACAATATTAAATACATAGCTCACCCACTACTTCCTATATTGGTGAACAGAACTGCAACAGCAGAAACCACCGAACATCCAGTTTCATGACTAAATTTGATTGATTGACTTAAATAGAAAATTATCTTCTGCTCACCACGGTCGATAGGGTTAAAACAAGTCGAACGCATTGAAAAACTCACCCTGGTACCATGAGGATTGGTCTTCGTCGGAAACATCATTGATCCGCAAGGGAAGTTCCCGTTGTTTTTTTACAGCCAGACAAGTGGCTTCCTCCAGAATCGGACATGCATTTCTGGGACATTTGACCGAGCTCGGAGTTAGTGGCATTGCGCTGATGCAGATCTAAAGCAATGGTAAAAGTGTCGACAGCTAATGACGTGGATGCGGTTTGATAGCGTGGTCAGGAAAAATCTCATTCGATAGATATTACATTCATGCGATGTATATATATATATATATATATATATATATATATATATGCTTTAATTCTATTCGAAAGATATCTTCGTAACGTTTGAACCACGTTTCGAAAATCTGGCCAGCATCGGGTTCATAATGAAACTCTGTGATGTTGTTGACAATTGCATCAACAGAACTTGAATCGGTGGTTGAGGTCGCCGACTAAAGTGAAAGGTGCTTTGTCAACGTCTCAATCAGTTTGAGTTGTGTTGATGCTGCAGAATCTCTTTCAAAAGTTCCACCGATATTGCCATTTTGCGTGGTTTACTGCGTCGCCAAATCTGTTGTATAGTACGCCTGGTTCACCTTCAATAGCCCCAGTCAAAAGTCTCTCCAACAAATCAATGATGACTGTATTCTGACAAGGCAGTGTACAAGCGTAATGGCATCGATATCCCAAGAAGGACCACAGCCTTATTGCGTCCAGTTAAAACTCCTTTAGAGCCCTGTTTGAAGGATACTATGCCTGTCAGTCTTAAATTCTTTCCATCAATCTTAATATAACCTTTGGACTCACCGATGGCGTAATGGAGTCGTACAGCATCGTAGCTGTTCCATTCCTTTAACATATCTCGTTTATAAAATCAACTCAGCAAACCAACTGAAGAAGTATGCGCCAGAAATAAACAAAATCATTATCCGCAAAAATCCGCGATAAAGTGAAGCCTCGAAAGTCGAAGCGCGATATAGCAGGGATTACTGTATATGTATCTATCAGACAGCTGTTACGATGCATGCTGCCATGCAATTCGTAGACTATACAAGTGCTGAGTTACTGTCATGTTGCCTAGGCCTATACAGGAATACACGATAACAAGCGGCACGAACTTACTTGTACTTGTAGCGGCACTCACCAGGTGTGGATCAGCCGACCTCGATATTGTGATTTGTAAACATCTTCCAACCAGTGTGGCCCTGGGCCATACCAGAAATAATATGAAGCCGTTCCCGCTTCCAGCGTCGACGTCCGTAGACCGTTGGTCAAGCGGCCCGGCCGGGATTCGAACCGGGGACATTCATATTACAAACTCGACGCTCTTACCACTGAGCCACCATAAAGTACATGGGCGGGTAGACTATCCTTACCCCAAAATGGTGCAACAATGTAAAACACTGTGTACGACTAAGTAGACATGGGCTTTTTGGCCTACCGTTTCGGTATTATACGTGGTATAGTACTCAAACATGGCTTAATAAAAACAAAGGTTTATGGTACCTCAAAGTAGTTAGCCAAGAAGATCAGCTTCAATAGTTTTGAACTTACTAAGAGCAAAACTTGAATGACAATCACTCATAGTATCCTGCTTGCTGCAATGTAAATTGCAGTTGACTGTACAAATACTAGAGAAGTACCCTGAAAATGCTCTTGCTCAAGTGTGATGAATACGGGCATGGAGATTTCAAACAATCTTCAACTTAAGACCTTGACACTGTGATTTTGGATGCCGTCCTCGGTCATGCCAGTTGGAGGTGAATACTGGATTAATAAAGGGCCGTGAAAATGCATCAATAACGCACAATAATTAAGGAAATAGATGCAACAACACCAGTTTGGACGACACCTAGCCATGCCACTCAATATTTTTAACCTCAGAGGTGGAAGGTCCTAAACGAACTATGTAGCTCAGACCAGCAGTCAAAGTTTCCATACATTTCTACCATATGATGGACTGATATTTCTTGACCTGATCTTACTCGCTACTCATCTCAATGAAAAAAAAGTCCCAACCAGTGCGGTTTTTCGAAGTCAAACTTTCGATCCAACACCTCACTAAAGCTTATCCGGTTGTCCTACTAGACCCTGGTGCGGTTGCGTAGTCACCAATGACTGACCATCGAGAGTCTTCAATTATCATCGGAGTTTTAGAAGACAGGTTTCTGAACAGTATATTTGATTCTAGACGGTCGAAACTCATTACTTCTACTCCATGTGTGGCTTAAGTTGGTGAAGCCCAAAATGAGCTACAAGAAACTCCAAGTTCATTCCAACACTCTCCCAGTCAGGAGTGACGTACTTGCGTGGACACGTCCCAAAGCCGTAGCCACCCATAACGATCGATGGCAACTATATTACGTCCACGATGAACAATTCCAGTATCTAAAATCCCAGAACGATGTCCTCCTGGTTCCGTCTCATCCATGGGTCCAGTGCCTGTCATGGCTCCGGCGGATCCGGGTGCCAGAGTCGCAGCACAACGTCCCGACAAGAGGCACCAAATTTTCATTTGCATATCTGCTCCGGCTGTTAGAGCGGCCAAACCGGAGGGGAAAAAGCGGCATGAGTATACCTCGCCAACGTGACCATCAAGGGTTCGCTGGAGTGGGAAAAGGTACGATAAGGTAAGGCTGATTAAGAGCGGAATACAATATACATATGGGTTCGGTCGAACGTATACCAGAATTTTGGGTAACACGCGGTTGGGATGAAATGTGACAGAAAAAAGAAGTCGAAAAGACAATAAATTTACCCGAACTTGGCCGGTGTCAGTTTCCCAAACACTAACTGTCCGATCGTTGGAAGCTGCCAGACCCAGTTCACCGCTCGGACCAATATCCATGCACGAAAGGTGCACACGAGGCTGAAGTCAAGAGGGAGAAACAATAAGTGTGATATCAACTTACCGGTCTCTCATCCGAATACTCCGACCGGATAACAAGATCTGGACTTTGAAACGTCTTCATCAAATTGTGTGTCTTTGATCTCAATTGTATAACATTCTGCGCAATACAAAGCTACAGTAAATCAAAGCAGTGACTAACTGGAGACTTCAGGGTGTAAGAAAATGAGTCGGTATCGGGGACGAACTCATCACCTTCTAAGCACAGTTTGTGATAGTTTGTTATACCAGCTGCAAAGGAACCCTTATAAAACACCGTGTTCAAACTTACTTTGTTCATATTCATGTATCCAAACCTGTTTATCCTTTTCGCTGTTCCTATAGATATCAATGTGTTGGGTGAAAACGTACTTGAAGGCTTTGTCCCAATCTGGTTGGATGCGAAAACCAACATAAGACTCCTTCATCGTCCCAACACGATAAGTAGTGAGTTACAGGACAGAAGCTTGCTAATCCGCAATCAACTGAATGATTTCTCAACAGAGCTACAAGTAGATTGAATGGAACTGTTAGGAAGGGGAAATGAAAGCTTCTAAGCGTAGTTCGGGCAGTATGGAAGTGAATCACTCGATAAGATAGGGACAAGAACGAAGCCTCTTGTCAACCAACAGATAATGGTTGTAGTCCTCCCTATTTCGCTCCACGTAACAGCTTTCGCGGACCCACACACTCAACGAGCGACTTCTGCGCAAATTGAAGTAATAGAGCCTGCTAAATGAGAACTGGGTTGCCCTGTCTACAATCAATGAGGACATCTATTTAATGAATTTGGCGGAACCAAACGATCAAGTCTACGAGAACAACACTCTCTTATGTCAGTAGATCTCTACTGGGCGTGCAACCCATAGAGCGACGGTCAACGGTTAACACAATTAACTGATACTTTCACCAAGAGCGCGAAAAGAACTTGATCACATTTCACCATGGGGAATTACGACGAAACACTCAACAACGTTCGCGCACCGTTTGTACGAATGCGCCACATCCCTTTGTGCTCGTTTCATTGATATTTTTTACTTATTTGTTGGCGATAGGGTGAGAAAATCCACTCTGCAACACGACACAAACAAATAAACTGCTGTCACATACTTACGGTACAGACTGACGAACCGGAGACATTCACAGCACGGAGCCAACTCTCTAATCAAAAAACCATAATGGCTCCAATACAATACTACCACCGTTTAGGTGCCAGAGCAGTCCACATATACACCCTAGCACCGTTGATGTTTAGCAGCCCGTTTCGAGAAACTCTTGGCAATCAATAACAGTAATAGCTAATGTAAACCCACAGATCTGTCGCTTGTTTCACATCCGACATGCTCTTCAAAAGTACCGTTTCCTCCTGCACCATTCAAACGAAATTGTGCAGGTTTACGCTCTACACAGTAAACGATACATGTGTTCAGACTCGCAGTCAGAAGCCTATTTCTATTTGTATCAGACTGAGGTGTACATTCCTGTTCTCTATAGTCGCCGATATCCACATACCCACTTTCGGATCCGATTTGCTGCAACAAAGGTCTACACATGAACATGAACACTTGTTAATTGTACTCGGAAACCTCATCCACACCGGGCAGTGGCTGTTTAATGTTCACCCCTCACTTAATGTCGCCCTGCACAGATCCATTCAGACGGACAGCACATAACCGACTGCTAATCGGTATCCATTCCGTCAAGTAAGACTCTGCTTTTGCACTTAATACGACTCAGACACCAGGAAAACCACGAGCACAGACGTCAAACCGTTCGACACATGAAGCGAAGCGTGAGTTAGAGGTTGGATCCGGAGATTGGAATGTAATGACCGAAGTTGAATCCTGTATGCGCTTTTTGGAGACAGCTCACATATATATCGAACACTTCCAGAGTTCTAGCTGGGGTGGCTTGTTGTCCTATCTGACATCGAGTGGGGATGTTGGATGCAGCGAAGTGAAAAGAATTCCTTGGTTAGAATATAATATTTGTTTTGTGAAGTTCTTCGAAATTATTTTTGTTTTGGGTTCCAGACACGAGTGGCGCCATGTGGAATAAAAAATGTTAGACTGGAAAGGAACGGAAATAACCTTGTATTTTTGAGGGGTGCTAAGGACTTTAGGGCACTGAATACTTCGCGGGAGTCCACTTCGTCAAAGAGGTTTGTCATTGGGAACCCTATCCGGAGCCTTTGACTCAAAAGTTTGACCCGCAAGGCAGCGGGAGAGTGTGAGGTTTACTCTGGGAAGCTTAGCTGGAAACTTTGACTCAATAGTCTGGTTCACAAGGTTACAGGAATGTGCGTTTTTATTCTGAAATCCTCATAGAAGCTGTTGACTTATTTTGTGGTTTTAGTTTTAAAATAGGGTTATTTCATAAATTTATTGTTACCTGGTACAGTGTTTACCGTCCGCCTTTCGAATTGTTCCTGATCCTCATGCATCCAATGAGGAAAGTAGACTTTGACGGGATAGCATCTTACTGGCTGGGGCTAGCTAACTTGTGGCGGGCGATAGCTGTCCAGTGGGATTAAACAATTCTTCCCACCGTCAAGAACGACCCATGATGTCCCAATCTTCGCCAAACAAGTGTGAGCTTACAACCGGTATTTGTCAATATGCGTGTTGTTTCAACACCGTATGGCGAAGCTGGAGTGTCTTCTCTAGTTGCTGCATTTCATTTGACTGCTCCTCTTTGGCTTTCCTGGCATGGCTGAACCTTCAAGAACGTTGTTTCTTCCAGTGTAACTCGCAGGATCATTGCAGTGCTGAAACCTAGCCACCATGGCAAGGTGGTAGATATCAGTCGGAATCTTTAAAGCCACCAGACACCGTAGGATGATGTCTAAACCTGATAGTATCTTAGCCCTGGTGCGGTATACGAGGTGAATGGCAGCACGCATTGTGAGGGGGTGACGGGTGTTGAATTGGAAAGCCAATCCGGTTTTCCTATCAGCCTCCGGCAATGATCACCGATGATCAAACAAGTATTCTTCGTTTATCCACAATAGGCATTGGCCAGGTTTCTGCATCGTAGAGTAGAACTAGTCGTACAGCCACGAAAAACATTCGACCCTTGACTGTTAAACGAATATCACGTCGGCCGAAAGATGGTTCAAGTTGGGAAGCGTCAGACAAGCGTTCTGTACGCGCGATCACACTTCATACGAGAGTAGGCTGCAGGTAGAAATTATCCTGATGATTGTCATAGATAGACTGTCAAAGCATACCAACGATTGACTGCATAAAACTAAGAGGTGTAGTCCGAAGTAGTGACAGTGAGAGCGGTGGAAGGGATCAGGGACGTAAGTTACTAAACTGTTTTTTTATATGATAAAGAGTTAACAGGCATCCATAAAATGCCTTTACGTTCACAAACTAGCAAAAAATGTCTCTCAAATGAGGGTGATCCGGAATCGATGAGACAGCATCCTTGCGGATTTGAACGTTCCCATGTCATTTTAAGCTGGCTTGTCAATAGAAAAGGTCAACAAGCTACAGGCTAACTGTTAGAAAAGGCCTAAATACCCTGCCTTCCTCACACATTCAACGAGCTGCGTCAATTAATCAATCAAGTCAGCCACGTTCACATTTGGGATAGTGCACCCGGCCACTGTGAGAGATATTACGGATTCCTGATTGGTGGGTTCCTACCACATTGCTAACAAATATTGTGGAACTATGTAAGTTTGAACACGTTTTAAACACTTCGACCTGACTTTTACTGTGCACTCTGAATACACTGTTGTGTCCAAACTGTGGTGACTTCTGAATGAGCAGCAGGATTTTAATAAAAGGGCTGACCGAAATAAAATTCAAAGAGAACAGGAAAACATAATAGACCTCAACTAAAGAGTGACAGCAGGTACGCCGCTGTGCTCGGTTGTAAGCCATATCACTCAGGATCTCAAGCCAAGCGACGTGGAAGTTACAAGGACCCATCCCAGTCGAGGATTCGTTTCGATAGCGCCTAATATATGCATGAAATCACTTATCTCTCCCTTTCAGATCATCAGTTATCCACCTTGGGCTCTGCACCATTGCGGATTGTGCACGGTGAATGAAACCTTATGCGAAAGTTGATTGCTATGCATTCGTGTCATGATTGTATTCCCGTTTTTGCATTCACCTTATCTTCCGTTACTCACTATTATTCTCTTAGCCCATGTATTCTCGTTCTTAGACGAGTAAAGCGTAGAATACCCTACTAACAATCCCTTTTATTCTATACTCAGCCGGGTTATACATATACTGAACGCCACAATTTACTCGTCTAAGAATCCAATGGACTCCATACTACGACCTCGATTTTTCGATGCTGATCCAGATGCTCTTGACGCAGCTAAACGCTGGAACCACTGGTTTCACACATTCAATACTTATTTGAAATCCGTCGAATCGACTAAACCTGATAAACTCGAAACTGTGATTCACTTTCTTGATCCATCAGTTTATGATAACTTCGCAGAATGTCTTGACTATGATTCAACTATTACCATACTGAGCACAACTCTATATTCGACCGAAAAATGTCATATACGCTCGATACTTTTTGCAGACTTGCAAACAAGAAAGTGGTCACGATATTGGTCAGTTCGTACATAAGCTCAAGTCATTGGCTAAAGATTGTGAGTTTAAAGCGGTGTCCGCAATCGAATATCAAAACGAATGTGTGCGTGACGCCATAATTAATGGAATACAGTCTGCTACGATCCGGGAAAAACTTCTTGCACAATATGAACTTACTTTTGGAGGAAGCACATGAACTAGCTAGATCTTTGGAACTGGCTCACAAACAGTCACAGTCATAAACCAACACTCAACCATTTTTTGTTCTACTACGCCAACTGTCTCGCAAACCCCAACTGATTCTCAGTCACGACTCATTCCTAGCAACGAACAATCCACTGTTTTGTCTCTCACTGTTCAAACATGCTTTTTTGTGGTTATACCAGACATCTACGTTCTAAATGCCCGGCTCGAGAAGCCACTTGTAATCTTTGTGGTAAAAAGGGTTACTTTCGGCGTGTTTGTAGGTCAAAAACGGCCAAACATTACACCGGTTGCACATCCAATCCGATTATATCTTCTATGTTTGTTGCCACAGCCCCCAACTGCTTATACCGTACGGTGGACAAACTTGACAGTCAATGGAATTCCTGTTAATGCGCCTATTGATACTGAGAGCTCTAGGAGTTGTATCTCCTCTTCAGTCGTGCATTGTCATCACTGGAAGGTTCACGCAAACGAATCTATTATCACTATGGCGTCTACCTCCTTGTCATGCTCCTCTTCAGGTTACTGTTACGTTTCCATCCAATACACGAATACTTTTTATAATAAGTTCAAACTTTTTGTGCTGTCAGACCTGTGCACAGATGTACTATTGGGTCATGATTTTCTCGGTTTACACAATAAAGTCGAGATCCCTTTCGGTGGGGACCGGGATACATTTACCCTCTGAGGCTTAACGGCAACAACAGTCGAATCGCCCCCACTTTTCGCCAACTTGTCCCCGGACTGCAGACCCATTGCTACCAAATCAAGGCGTCATAATCCTGACGACGAACAATTCATCCGTGCTGAAGTTGACCGACTGTCACAAGAAGGTATAATCGAACCTTCGACGTCTCCATGGAGAGCTCAAGTACTGGTCACTAAAAACAGTAACCACAAAAGACGAATGGTAGTTGATTATAGTCACACTATCAATCGGTTCACATATTTAGACGCTTATCCTTTGCCACGATTGGATAAAATGATTGAAGATATTTCACGTTTTGAAGTATACGGCACCCTAGATCTTTTGAGTGCCTATCATCAGATTCCAATCGCCGCGAATGACAAACACTATACCGCTTTCGAAGCCAATGGTAGCTTATTTCAGTTTTGTCGTATTCCGTTTGGTGTAACCAATGGCGTAGCCTGTTTTCAACGTACCATCGACCACATCATAAAATTCGAGAAGATCGGTGACACATACACCTACATAGATAACGGTCTGCGGGCAAACCCAAGCAGAGCATGATATAAACCTCGAATCCTTTTAAAAGCCGCTAAAAAGTATGGAATAACACTAAACGACAAGAAAAGTGTTACTGCTTCAAAGGAAATTTGTCTCCTCGGATACAAAGTTTCCAAAGGTATCATTCAACCAGATCCCGACGAATGCAACCGATTCGTCAGTTACCTCCCCCTTTGAATGCCAAAGCACAACAACGTGTGGTTGGTATGTTTGCATATTATTCCAATGGATACCTTCTTTCTATGACAAGATAAACGTATCAGTCAAGAATAAAATCTTCCCTCAACCGGACTCAGTCATGGTTGCGTTTGCAAATTTAAAAAAGAGCTAGAAAATGCAATGGTCGTTACCATTGATTACAGTGAACCCCTGGTAGTCGAAACAGATGCCTCAGATGTCGCAATCGCTGCATTTCTCACTCAGAACAACCGACCGGTAGCCTTGTTTTCCAGAACATTGACACCAAGTGAAAAAAACATTCTGCGGTCAAAAAAGAGGCCTACGCAATCGTTGAAGCATTAGGAAATGGAGATACTATCTTTTAGGGCGTCACTTCAAATTGATTACTGATCAGCGTTCAGTTGCCTTCATGTACGGTACATCACAGAAGAGTAAGGTGAAAAACGATAAAATCCAGCGCTGAAACTTGAACTCTCTTCATTCAATTATGATGTCAGCTATAGACCGGGTAAAGAAAATCAGGTGGCCGATACCCTATCTCGTAATGTGTGCGCGAACGTACCGGTAAACGACCAGCTAAGGGAATTACACTATTCTTTCTGCCATCCCGGAATCACTCGGATGTTCCATTTGTGCGTTCCAAAAACCTTCCGTACTCTGTTGATGATGTCAAGCGTATCACCTCTAACTGCAAACTATGTGCAGAACTAAACCGAAATTTTGTACCTCTTCTGGCCCTGATAAAAGCAACACAACCCTTTGAACGCTTGAGCATAGACTTTAAAGGCCCACTTCTTCAAATATTCGCAACCGTTAAATGTTAACTATTATCGACGAATTTTCTAGATTTTCAATTGCTTTTTGCTTGCTCCGACCTGTCTTCTTCTACAATCATAAACTGTCTCACACAACTTTTTTTGTTTGTTTGGTATGCCAGCCTACATTCATTCCGATAGAGGTTCATCCTTCATGTCCTCGGAGCTTAACAAATTCCTTACTGATAAAGGGGTTGCCACGAGTCACACTGCGGCGTATAACCCACAATGCGTCAAGTCGAACGTCTCAACGGCACACTCTGGAGAACTAATCTCTTGCCTTGAAAACCCGTAATCTTCCACCCACTCTTTGGGAGATGTACTCCTTGAAGCCTTGCAAAGTTTGCGGTCCTTATTATGCACAGCTACTACTGCACTCCACATGAACGGTTGTTTCAATATTCTCGCCGGTCTACAAATGGTATTTTTACTACCATCTTGGCTAACAACTCCTGGCCCAGTTCTCTTGAAACGATGTGACCGACTGTCAAAATGTGAACCCCTGACGGAGGAGGTGCAGCTAGTGAAATGCAACCCACACTATGCTCACATCGCCCACTACGATGGTAAAACTAAAACTGTGTCGATTGGCTCCAACTGTTCGAGACTTAGTCACCATCACTCAACCTCAATCTACGCCCGATTCAACATCGAAACAGCCAACTATAACCGAATCAGTACACCTCAATAATGATGAAATACGAACTGTCGAACTCTCACATGCACCCGTTATCCTACCCTCAAACCAAGAAACGCGGCCATCTTGTTAACCAGATCTTTTACAACAGCAACAACGCACTCGCCCCTACATCTTGAGAAGTAGAGAAGTTTAAAGATATTGACATATTATTCTTTAACTTTCCTGTAACCACATGTAATTCACTGTCTCATTAAAAACAGCCGGGGTGAATGTCATGATTGTATTCCCGTTTTTGCATTCACCTTATCTTCCGTTACTCACTATTATTACTTCACCTCTTAGTTCATGTATTCTCGTTCTTAGACGAGTAAAGCGTAGAATACTCTACTAACAATCGCCTTTATTCTATACTCAGCCGGGTTTTACATATACTGAACGCCACAATTCGCAATACATGGATTGTAGAATCCTGAACCGCCTGATTCTACAAGAAACACTACTAGCAGTAGTTGACAACCTCGAGTTACGCTTCGTTGTCCCGCTTGTACATGGAATGTTGCCCTAACAGCACCAACGGAGGACGAAGTCGATCTTGAAACAAGACAAAACTGCCAGTCTCAGGTGGTAGGCAGCTTGCGCTGTCGCCTGCGCTTGTCGCTGTCGCCTTTAAACGCCCCAGTATGGTCGTGGGAAACGAGTAACGTCGTCACTTACACATGCTGATCGTTTCAGGGGACTGGAACGCCCGCGTTGACCCGTCTGACCCATCTACTCGTCACATTCTTGGGAAATTCGGGCAAGGTCACCAGTGTGACAACGGAGACCGTCTCATCAATTTCGCGGACTTCAACCGATTAACTGTGACTAACAGACGTTTCCAGAACCCACGATAGCATTTACGGACCTAGTATTCCAATGACGGTCGCATCGCACACCAGATCGATTACATCCTCATCAGGTCAAGGTGGATTTCCCCGTAGAAGACTGTCGATCCTACCGTGGAGCGGAGACTGGGAACCGCGGAGGATCTGATCATACCCTAGTTCGTGCTGAGGTAAAGCTGCTGAGCCACGATGGCTCAGTGGCAAGAGCGTTTAACTTGTAACCTGAATGTCCCTGGTTCGAACCCAGACCGAGCCACTAAACTTCGTGCTCCTGTCTAGGCCTGGGCAACCTGACAGTATCTCAGCCCTCGTGCAGCCCACTGGTTACATGGCAGCATGCATCGTAAGGATGTGACAGCTGTGTGAAATGCTAGAAAGCTGCGTCTCACAACGCGTCGAAAACAGCCCTCAGCGAAACGCTTGAACCTGGCTCTTCTCGAAGAGCCTATGAAAGCTCAAGCAACTGCAGCTTTGATCAACGCGCAACTTACAGCGGCCACGACTGAAAGGTTGTCTGTAGAAGACACAGTTGACTATCAGTGGTCCGAACTGAAATCTGCGATCAGGGAAGCCGCAACAACCCATTTGGGCACAGTAGCACGGCGCCACAAAGATTGTAGCCTGAGCATGGTCGGGAGCGGGTCCTTCAAGTAACAGGTAAAGATAACTTGCGTGCCTTATAAAATACTCCCAGTGGCCTGGCGTCTCACAAAGCCTCTGCTGAGGAAGTCCTACTCACTGCCTTCTCGTGGCTGGGGACGTTTCCACTAAAGTGAGAGGTCGAAAGCGGGTGTCCCGCGCTATAACGGGGCTGACGGTCCTTTGGTTGACCGTCTAGGGGAGTTGGCTAAACCCTGATTCCAAACCATCAACGGCGACGACGAAGAACAGCTCCGGCGGACTGGGTGAATGAGATCCAAGTGATCCACCAGCCAAGATGGCGGTTCTGTTCGACGACTCACCACTCTTCTACTGCTGCCTTGCAGGGCGCACTTGGTTGTGCAAAGGTTAGAGGTGCACCCTCGAACAAAAATGCCAGATGGTGCTGGGGACTCCATCTGTATCCACAATTCCCACGAAACCTCATAGGAGGCCGGCTGATCCACATGTGGAGAGCGCCGTTACAAATTAATTAAATTAATTCAGACGCCAATGTGTCTTCTTTAATTTGCAGCCAATGTTCGTTGAGATCCTGAGGAGATCGTTGCTCCATCAGCCGTCGAGATAGTGCAGCTTGAAAAGTAGCTCGGTGCGAATCATCTTGAAAGTGCTGCACTGGGCGATTCGTAGTTGCTCTGGTGCGGACACCAGTGAGATGTAGGTGAAAGCAGGCACGCCGCAAAGCATGATTAGAGTCAACATGAGTGGACCAATAGGAGCGACAGTCTTGAATGGATCCGCGCCATCGATAACCGATTGCAATGTAGTCTATCTGAGTCCACCGTTGAGAAGGCGTTGGGGGACGCCAAGTGAGAAGGTGCCGCTTTCTGTGTGAAAAATTAGTGTTCGCAAGGAACAAATTATGGTCCGCACATAGTTGTAGCAAACGATCACCATTGTCAGTTCGGCTGGCTGGAATTGTGAATCGGCCACCCAGGTGCATTTCTGATTCATCCAATTGTCCTACCTGGGCATTGAAGTCACCAGCTACGACAACGATATCAGTTGCTCGTACCAGCTGAAGCAACTGAGACAAATCATGGTAAAATTTGTCTTTCACCTCAGGAGGACTGCAATCAGTTGGTGCGTACACAGATATGACAAATAAGGATCGACGTTTCAGTCTATTGCTATTGACGCATACAGATCCATCCAGCCGGACAGCACACAAACGACTGCTAATCGGAATCCAGTTCAGTGGTGACAACTCTGCTCTGGCGCTCAAGGCCACTCCGACACCAGCAAGACCACGAGCACTTGCAACCGGATCCCCGGAAACCCGGAGAATAAAGCGTGAGTTAGAGGTTGGATCCGGAGAACGGAGTGTGGAGATAAATGTGGGATCTTGTATGCGCGTTTCAGAGACGCAGCACACATCTATATTGAAGGCTTCGAGAGCTCTAGCTAGGGCAGCTTTTCCTGACCGATAGCTGCTACCTTGCCGTGGTGGTCAGGCTTCAACACTGCAATGATCCTGCGGGCTACACTGGAAGGAGCAACATTCCTGAAGGTTCAACCATGCCAGAAAGACCAAAGGGGAGCAGTCAGACGAAAAGCAGCAACTGGAAAGGACACTCCAGCTTCGCCATATGGCGTTGAAACAACACGGAGAATGACAGATACCGGTTATAAGTCCACACTTGTTTGGCGAAAAGTGGGACGCCAGGGGTCATTCTCGACGGTGGGAGGGATTGTTTAATCCCACTGGACAGCTATCGCCCGCCACAAGCTGGGTAGCCCCAGCCAGTAAGGTGCTGTCCCGCCAACGTCTGCTTTCCTCATTGGGTGCATGGGGATTAGGAGCAATCCGAAAGGCCGACGGTAAACACCGCACCAGGCAACAAAAGAGATTTACAAATAAAACAAACCTTAAAATCAAAAACACAAAATCAGTCTAAAAATGTGGGTGAGATAGGTAGATTTTACAGGCTCCCGCTGCCTTGCGGATCAGACTATTGAGTCAAAGGCTCTGGTTAGGGTTCCCAAAGAAAAACCCACACAACCCCGTTGCCTTGCGGGTCAGACTTTTGAGTCAAAGGCTCCGGTTATGGTTCCCAAGAAAAACCACTTCGACGGAGTGGGTTCCCGCGAAGTATACAGTGCCCTAAAGTTCCCAGCATCACTTGGGAAAGCAGAGTCAATCAACTTCATCCCTCTAATACCCATACCACACAAAACGCCAGGTATCCAGTTTACTCCAGAAGCGCTCCCCAAACTAATTATACTTCATTGCCAACGGAACAATCAAACGCTATACTAAGACCTAGAAATTGTCTTCACCTCGCTGCGTTCAACGTCCGCACTCTATGTCAGATAGGTCAACAAGCTGCCCTAGCTAGAACCCTCGAAAACTTCAATGTAGGTATATGCTGCGTCTCCGAAACGCGCATTCAAGATCCTACATCTATTACCACACTCCGTTCTCCTGATCCAACCTCTAACTCACGCTTTATTCTTCGCGTGTCTGGGGATTCGGCGGCTAGTGCTCGTGGTCTTGCTGGTGTTGGAGTGGCCTTAAGGGCCAGAGCTGAGTTGTCTCTGCTGGACTGGATCCCGATTAGCAGTCGACTATGTGCTGTCCGACTTGATGGAACTGTACGCGTCAACAGCAATAGACTAAAACGCCGATCCTTATTCGTCATATCTGTGTACGCACCGACTGATAGCAGCACTCCTGAGGTAAAGGACAAATTCTATTATGATTTGTCGCAGTTGCTTCAACACGTTCGAGCAACAGATGTGGTGGTCGTAGCTGGTGATTTTAACGTTCAGGTAGGACAATTGGATGAATCAGAAATGCACCTGGGTGGCGATTCACAATTCCAGCCAGCCGAACTGACAATGGTGATCGTTTGCTACAACTATGTGCGAACCATAATTTGTTCCTTGCGAACACTAATTTTTCACACAGAAAGCGGCACCTTCTCACTTGGCGTCCCCCAACGCCTTCTCAACGGTGGACTCAGATAGACTACATTGCAATCGGTTATCGATGGCGCGGATCCATTCAAGACTGTCGCTCCTATTGGTCCACTCATGTTGACTCTGATCATGCTTTGCTGCGTGCCCGCTCAGTCTACGTCTCACTGGTGGCCGCACCAGAGCAACCACGAATCGCCCTGTGCAGTTCTTCCAAGACGATGCACATCGAGCTGCCTTCCGAGTTGAATTATCTCGACGTTTGATGGAACAATTGCTTCCTCAGGACCTCAACGAACATTGGTTACAAATCAAGGAAAATATCCTTGCATCTGAAGACGCCACAAGAAAACCTCGGTGGCAGATTCGAAAACAAACGATGGATAAGCTCGGCTTCGGTGTCATTGTTAAACGCACGCAAACTTATTCCACCAGATTCAACGCACGATGTTGAACGCAAGACACTCAGACGTCAGTTAACCAAAAGCCTGAAGAACGACCGCGAACAATGGTGGATTGCGAAGTGTAAGGAGATGGAGAAAGGCTGCAGCAATTGGCAACAGCCGCGGTCTGTTCCGTCTGATTAGGAGCACCTGTCCACGGAAACCGACTGTGAGCGAACTAATCAAAGAGGTCGATGGTTCCCTAATTCACTCCCAGGGACGCCGCCTGGAACGCTGGGCAGAACATTTCAGGCGCCAGTTCAGCTGGCCGAAAGCCTCAACAGCTCTACCAAGCACTATATCACACACAGTGTTGGAAGTAGACACAGGTCCTCCATCCGAACAGGAGGTCATGAAGGAATTTGATGTTCTTAAACGACATAAAGCCGCTGGTCCGGATGGGTTGTCTCCGTCTCTGTTTAAGGACGGAGGCTCGGCTTTAGTGTTGGCGTTGACGAAGCTCCTCCACTCCATTTGGGAGCTATGAACAATGTTAGGAGGACAACCTCCGAACGAACATAACATTTATATTTTGTTATCTTTTATACGAACTCTCTCTCTCTCTCTTCATTACAGCTCATTGCTGGTGCTTTTGACAGGACCCTTCATATCTCTGTTCCAGTCATTACGTCATTTCTGACGTGTGTACATTCAAGGATAAATATTCCACGGAACAGCTTCCTTCTCACTTCGTATTGTGTGATTGAACAGGCTTCCATCTGAAGGTATCACCAAGAACAGGTTATAACAACTGGCGACGGATTATTTCATGAACCCAATCATGTCGTTTTCAATGGATGCTTTGAAAGCCATACTGGAACAGCAACAACAACAGTTTGAACGTGCGCACGCACGACAAGAGCAGTTTGAACAGAGTCAAAACCATCTCATTCAGACACTACAACATGCTTTCGCAATGCAACAATCCAACCTGCACCCATCTAGTGGAGCATTGTCAGCTCAGACAATATCTTCTGTTGATTATGTCACTGCATCTATCACTGAATTTCATTATGATGCTTCATCCGGTCACACCTTTGATGCATGGTTCAAACGATGGGAAGATACCTTCCAACACGAGCTTCCTGAAAAAGATTCTGCTTCAAAGGCTCGTTTGCTGGTCCGTAAGCTTGGAACGGTTGAGCACGAACGTTTCGTTAACTTCATTCTGCCAAAACAACCGAAAGACCTCACTTTCGAGCAAACGGTGGAACACCTCCGTGAAATTTTTGGCGAACAAGTGTCATTGTTCAATGTTCGTTACAATTGTCTCAAGTTAAGTAAGCGCTCAGCAGACGATTATGTCACGTTTGCCGGGATCGTCAACCGCGAATGCGAGAAGTTTCAGCTGAAATCATGGACAGAAGATCAGTTCAAGTGCTTGATTTTTGTGGCTGGTCTCCAGTCTCCACAGGAGGCAGATATTCGCACAAGATTGCTCACCAAACTTGAGCAACAGACGGATATAACAGTAAAGACCCTTACTACAGAATGCCAGCGACTCATAAATCTGAAGCATGATACCACAATGGTACAGCAAAATGGATACCCATCTACAAGTACTGTGCAGTCTTTACAACGACAAACCACCACTTCAAAGCGGAAGCCGCCAACAGCATGTTGGTCCTGTGGCGAATGGCATTTAAGCGATTCTGCCCTTTTCAAAAGCACCAGTGCCAGACGTGCACCCGTCGAGGTCACAAGGAAGGTTTCTGCCATCCACAAGGTCAGAACATTTCTACGAAACGTGATGTCACTCAAAAATCACGCTATCACACTTCACATAGACAATCTCACCAAAAGCGCTCCAAATCCAACTCTGTTTTTGCAGCTTTCAAAGTTGATTTTGAGTCTCGCAGACAGTACATAACGGTTTTCCATCAACCGCACCCCAGTTCATCTCTAGCTTGACACAGCTTCAGACATAACATTGATTTCACATTCTACCTGGGAACTAATTGGTAAACCTACCGTTTCAACTACTATACACTGTGCTCAGAGTGCTTCAGGTAACACACTGCAACTGACTGGCGAATTGACTTGTGATGTTTCTTTCAACAACGTACAGTTCTTAGGGACATGTTATCTCACCGACTGTCTTCATTTGAACTTACTTGGACTTGATTGGATTGATAAGCTAAATCTTTTGAATATCCCTCTAACATCTGTATGTAACAGTCTATCACTTACCACTGTGCCAGATATCACAAAATACGTCACAGATCGCCTTATGGCCAGATTCACCAACGTTTTCCAACCTGGCCTTGGTTGCTGCACAAAAGTCAAGGCGAATCTCAAACTGTTACCAGATGCCCGTCCAATTTTCAGACCAAAACGTCCTGTACCATACGCCGCTCTAGCGACTGTGGATAAAGAATTGGAACGTCTTCAGCAATCCGGGGTAATCGAAACAGTCAATTATTCTCCATAGGGCTGCGACCTATAGTTGTTGTCCGAAAATCAAACGGAAAATATACGTCTTTGTGCAGATTATTCCACTGGTCTCAATGCCGCGTTGGACTCCCATCAGTATCCGCTACCTGTCCAGAAGACTTATACACGAAGCTCAACGGTGGAGCCTGTTTCGCAAAGCTCGATCTGTCTGATGCCTACCTCCAGGTAGAAGTTGAAAATGATTCCAAAGAGCTGCTGACCATAAACACACCGCGGATTGTTTCGATTTAATCGTCTTCCTTTCGGTGTAAAGACGGCACCGGCCATATTCCAACAAATAATGGATGTTATGCTTACAGGCTAAGCTGGAACTGCGGCTTACCTAGACGATATAATTGTCACTGGGGTCCAACAGCGACGAACTCATGAATCGCTTGATTTGTGTACTTGACCGCATCTAAGAATACGGTTTCCACCTCCGTTTTGAAAGTGTGCATTCTTCCTTACATCCATTAAATATCTTGGATTTTTGATGAACTCGGGCGCCGCCCTGACCCAGAAAATATTCGTGCTATTCATCGCATGCCTCCTCCAACAGACAAATCTACCCTCCGATCATTTTTAGGTCTTGTCAGCCATTACCGTACATTTTTACCTTACATGCACCGTATCCGTACTCCCCTCAATCACCTCTTTAAAAACGATATACTTTGGAACTGGTCCCTTCAATGCCAGTCTGCATTTGAAAAAGTCAAATCCATGCTTAAATCCGATTTACTCCTCACACATTTTAATCCATCCTTGGATATTGTTGTCGCTTCTGACGCTTCCAATCACGGCATCGGTGCCGTCATTTCACATATTTTTCCCGATGGTACTGAAAAAGCAATCGCTCATGCTGCCAGATCACTGACCACTGTCGAGCGTAATTATGGACAAATCGAGAAAGAAGCACTGGCGATCGTTTTTTGCGATCAAAAGTTACACAAAATGCTTTTCGGACGCCATTTCACTCTTTTAACTGACCACAAACCCCTTCTTGGCGTTTTTGGATCAAAGAAAGGTATATCGGTTTACACAGCCAACCGCTTGCAACGTTGGGCCACTATGCTTCTAGCATATGACTTCTCTATTAAGTATCAGTCCACTACGAATATTGCCAAGCCGATGCATAGTCCAGACTGATTGACTCTCAGCGCATTCAGCCTGAAGATGCGGTTGTAGCTTCAGTAACACCATAGAACCAGAAGTCACAAATCTACTCGTTTCCACGATTCGTTTATTACCAGTTACTTCCGCCATGGTCCGCGATGCTACCTCTCGTGACCCTTTACTCCAACGAGTAATCCATTCCCATCGCACAAGTTGGCCTAAAAATTGTTCCGACCACAATCTTCAACCGTTTTATTGACGTCGTACTTCACTTTTGGTAGTCGAGGGCTGCATTCTATTTGCAGAACGTGTTGTCATTCCTTCCGAACTGCAACATCGGGTTCTCAAGCAGTTTCACGTCGGACATCCTGGTATCAATCGTATGAAATCTTTGGCACGAAGTTACGTCTTTTGGCCGAAAATGGACCAACAACTAGAAGAACTTGCTGCACATGTTCGAAGTGCCAGATGTCAGCTAAATCGCCAGGAAGGCAGAACTTCGATCATGGCCTTTACCAGAAACACCCTGGTCCCGACTTCACGTTGATTTCGCTGGTCCCCTCAATGATACGCACTATCTGATCCTTGTTGATGCGTATAGCAAGTGGCCAGAGGTTATTCAGATGAATCACATCAATTCCCGAGCTACTATACTCAACCTTCAACAGATATTCAGCCGTTTTGGAGTACCGGAACATCTCGTTTCAGATAATGGCAGTGCATTCACCTCAGCTGAATTCACAGAATTCTGTCAACAGAACGGAGTCAAACATACACGAACACCACCGTACCACCCACAGTCAAATGGTCAGGTGGAAAGATTCGTTGATACCTTCAAAAGGGCGCTCCAGAAACTCAAAGGGGAGGGAACCACGCAGGAAACAATCGAAACCTTTCTGCTGACATATAGAGCAACCCACATCCTAGTACACCAAACAACAGCTCACCTGCAGAAGCCTTAATGCACCGAAAGATCCGTTTACCAGTTGACGTTATCCGTCCATCTCCGCGACTGCCATCAGGCAGAAACACGCATATGGAGCAACGGTTCAACCGCCATCACGGCGCCGTCAATCATACCTTTTTACCGGGTCAGTCCATTTTGGCGAAGACTATCGTGGTGGTGTTGAGAAGTGGACGTCAGGCCGCATACTTCGACGTACCGGTCAAGTTACCTACGATGTGGATGTACAATCTTCCACATGGGTCCGCCATGCAAATCAACTACGTCCTTCTTTCCAACCAGTGACCATCACATCCAACACTAAGGTTCCGTTGGATATTCTTCTGGATACTTCCGAGTTACCTCAATGTTCCGCACCTGAGACTCTGAGAGTGCAACCACATATGCAGCACATCTGCACACCCAGAAGATGGACCGATCGCACCAGAAGCAAGTCGTACCCATGCAGGTAAACCCGCGTCAACGGTCGTACGACTTATGAAGTCAAAGAGGGAGATGTTAGGAGGACAACCTCCGAACGAACATAACATTTATATTTTGTTATCTTTTATACAAACTCTCTCTCTCTCTCTTCATTACAGCTCATTGCTGGTGCTTTTGACAGGACCTTCATATCTCTGTTTCAGTCATTACGTCATTTCTGACGTGTGTACATTCAAGGATAAATATTCCACGGAACAGCTTCCTTCTCACTTCGTATTGTGTGATTGAACAGGCTTTCATCTGAAGTATCACTTAGAACAGGTTTATAACGAACAAGTTCCTAAGGATTGGTGTGAATCGATCATCATACCGATCTTTAAGAAAGGAGATAGAACCTTATGTGAAAGCCACAGAGGAATTAGCTGAATAAACATCGCATCCAAACTGTTCGCGGGGATTGTTCTTCGCCGTCTCTCCAGTGTGCGCGAGAAATGCACGCGTGAAAAGCTGGGTTCCGACCTGGAAGAGGTTGTGTAGATCAAATATTCACCCTCCGACAAATTTTAGAACATCGGTATATTTTCCGTAGACCTACTATCTGTGTCTTCCTTGATTTGAAAGCTGCGTTCGACTCAGTCGATCGATCTGTTCTCTGGCGCTGCCTCTCTCTGAGGGGTGTGCCAGAGAAATTCATTTCCATTATTATGTCCCGATACAGTAACACCAGAAACCGCGTTCGAGCTTACGATGGTTTCTCACGTGAGTTCACCACAGAAAGTGGTGTTCGTCAAGGCTGCCCCCTATCCTCTTTTCTTTTCAATTTTGTCATTGATACCGTTTTTGACATTGCTCTATCCTCCAGTGAGAACAGCGGCATCGAACTTCTTCTGGGGGTAAGTTGTCTGACTTAGAATACGCGGACAATGTTGCGCTTCTAAGTGAAGACCCAGGTAAGTTACAAACTTTTTTGACCAGTTTAAATGATTGTGTTGCTATGTTTGGTATGCGTTTTGCACACCATCAAAGTGTAAAATGCTCTTACAAGACTGGGTTGGCCCCACTCCAACCCTAATTCTAACCGGAGAAACGATAGAGCAGGTAGAAAAGTTCTGTTATCTAGGTAGTTGGATCTCTTCCGGTGGTCAAATAACGGATGAAGTGTCGTCACGCATACAGAAAGCTCGTCTTGCATTCAGCAAGCTGAACCATCTGTGGCGTAGGCATGATATCCGTTTGACCATCAAGGGCCGAGTATATGCGGCAATGGTTAGACCAGTCCTACTTTACGGAGTAGAACCTGGCCAATACGCGCAGAAGATAAGCGAAAGCTGTTAGCTTTCGACCACCGCTGTCTGCGCAGCATTGCAAGAGTTTGGTGGGACAGCCGCATCAGTAACACAGACGTCAGGCGTCAAGTACTAGGCAACCGAGGTAAGTCACTAGATCAGGTGCTTGATCTCCATAGGCTAAGATGGTTAAGACATGTGTTAAGCATGTCCCAGGATAGACTCCCTCGGCGTGCACTGTTCGCCGAGATGGGTAGTGATTGGTGTCGGGTTAAGGGAGGCCAGTCCATGACATGGCAAAAAGGTATGAAAACGTTGACTGCCGGACTGAGCCGTGTAGGTCGTGTTAGGTTACCAGGATGGGGTCCACGAGACCCACCCACTATGTGGTTAGAAATGTTAAGCGACATGCTAAATGTCGCGAGCAATGGCGCTCTTGTATTCATTCAGTGTCTTTCACGTAATTATCGAACATCAGGTGTCAATTGATTTGACTCCAACCACCCTTTCTGACCTGATGGTGAACGGCAACCAAAGCCAAAGCACTGATGTGTCAGGTTAATGGTTGTATGAACTGAACTGAACTGGCAGCTTTTTGTCCTATCTGACAGAGAGTGCAGACGTTATTGCCCCCAGGTGAAAAGAATTTCTCGGTCTTAGCATAGCATTCGATTTATCTGGTATCATTGGAGTACTTTTCTTTTGAGATATGCCTTTAGAGGAAACGGAACAATTGGTGTTTTCTGTGATTTAGGACTTAGATGAGTGTTGTTGATTGTGTAGAGCAACTCGGTTTTCCCAATTGGCGTTGGGGACTTTAGGGCACTGTATACTTCGCGAAAGACCACTCCGTCGAAGCGGTTTTTCTTTGGAACCCTAACCGGAGCCTTCGACTTAATAGTCTGACCCACAAGACAACGGGATCGAGTGGGTTTTTCTTTGTGAACTTTACCCGGAGCCTTTGACTCAAGAGACTGGTCCGCAAGGCAGCGGGGGCCTATAAGTTTACCTTTTTGCACCCTAACCAAATTTTTAGAATTATTTTGTGTTTTGGATTTTAAAGTTTGTTCCATTTGTGAATTCTTTTGTTGCCTGGTGCGGTGTTTACCGTCCGCCTTTCGGATTGCTTCTAACCCCCATGCACCCAATGAGGAAAGCAGACGTTGGCGGGACAGTACCTTACTGGCTGGGGGCTGCCCAGCTTGTGGCGGGCGATAGCTGTCCAGTGGGATTAAACAATCCCTCCAACCGTCGAGAATGACCCCTGGCGTCCCACTTTTCGCCAAACAAGCGTGAACTTATAACCGGTATCTGTCATTCTCCGTGTTGTTTCAACACCGTAAGGTGAAGCTGGAGTGTCCTCTCCAGTTGCTGCTTTTCGTCTGACTGCTCTCCTTTGGCCTTTCTGGCATGTTAGAACCTTCAGTAACGTTGCTCCTTCCAGTGTAGCCCGCAGGATCATTGCAGTGCTGAAGCCTGACCACCACGGCAAGGTAGCAGCTATCGGTCAGTGTGCTGCTAAACAGCACGCTTGAATAGGAAAAGTTGCCAGAGGACAGAGCTGTGTATGAAGGGAACGAAAAAAGGGAATGCTTACTCATCAATAGTAAAAGTTCATGCATTGAGAAACAGGCATACGATTGATTTTCGAATGGCAGCATGATAAACGCAACTTTTAGTTGAAGCAGAAAACCCTGCTGACGACATAATTATCGAAAGTTACGAGTTCGTACTTTTCGCTACATAGTTCTTCCTTTTGAAAGAACGTCTTGTGTTCGCTGATTGTGAATATGAATTGTATGGATGTGTGTTGTGAATGCATGCTGTGTGCATAGGATGTGTTGGGAGATGCCGCCGCTGTCCAAGAAACGTGCACAACAGGACTCATTGAGAACGGGATATATATCATAAACTTGGATGGAGTGTGGCTTGCAGGGACCCATCCCACCTGTCACCAATGTAGTGTGAGTGGAATGTGTGCGCATATGTGGACTCGGTTTTTCCTCCATTAATTCATTATTTGCGAGCAGTAGGGTTGTCCCATGTCATCTCCATGTTTTCCAATCTGCATTCACTAGATGCAGTACCGCAATGAGTCAAACAGGAGGTCAGTTTGACAGTAGTCGCGACACCCGCTTGTCTGCGCCACTCGATGCATTGATCAACACGCTTCTTGAAGCTATCCACAAACTAAGCTTTAATAGCAAGTGGAGGCAAACTGTTCCAATCATTGACAACTTAGGTTGACCCGATGAATAATGCGGAGGCAAATAGATCGAAATACTACATGAGCATAAGCTCGGTGAGGAACACAAGTCGAAATACGGATACTCACTCAGAATCGACTACTTGACCACGTACAGTGCGCTACAAAAGCACTTTCGAAAAGCCGCGCTCAAGGTCAGACAATTGGTTCATGGATTGAGTTCATAGGTAGGTGTGAGTTCAATAGGTATGTACATGAGTAGGAAGCCAGAGGCTCGTAGACTCGGATCGTTGGTTGTCTGCACTGAGCCCAATTTTTGAGGTCAGCTAAAAGAGAAGGGAACCAATAGAATCACCATATGATATGGTGTACATGTATTCAATATTCACTATACAGTATTCGTTATTGAAGGATGAGGGGTGATCCCGTTTGAGCCCCTTCACTTCATCTTCCAATAGCGAGGGTCAGCTAGTGCCATTCTCGATGCCACATTCGTTCCAAGTGATCATCTAACAAGGTTTTCAACCGGTCGCTGTTGGCTTCCTCCGCCACATTTGCGGGTAACGAGTTCCAGAGTTTGACAGCCCGCCTTGACCGTCTGTATATCATCGGCAGTCCATCTGGACTTTGCTAACACACCTTAAATAATGCCCTAGACGTTGATCTTTCAGCGGGAAGTATCGCCGCACTTTCGCTCGAAATTCCTCGCGTAGGATTCTTCTCATTATGATTAGATCACCTCGAGTTAGTCAATATACTTGGGGAACAGGCCGAGTGCATTTAGGCGTTCTTCATAGCTCCGGTTTCTCAGATCATGTACCAACTTGGTCGCTGAGCGTTGGACCATTTCGATCTGGTTCATTCACCCTTGGTTGCATGGGTATGCCGCAGCTCCACCATACTCAAGACGTGATCGTAAATGGACAGAGTAAAAGTGTCTAAATGTGATCGGCGAGATCCTGATGAAAGATCGTCGGATAGCCTCAATCATCTTTCGTGCGGAGTTGCAGGTAGTATCCATGTGATCTCGGGTTTCGACGTCAGTAGATAAAGATACTACTACATCACATATCTTGGCCGTCAGGGGAGTGTGGTTCCGTCGAGTGAGTATAGATGAGGTTCCTTACTCCTCCCGATACGCATATGCATACACTTCGCCTGATTAATCGGTAGATTCCACTGCTTGCTCCACGCCAGCGATGAATCCAGGTCTTGTTGTAGTGCTTCCACATCCCAAGCAAATTTTATGGTCCACCAGACCTGGAGATCATCCGTATACAGTAGGCACTCGGAACTGATTTGTAGCAGGAGATCATTGATGTACAGATGGAATAGCAGTGGATCCAAAACCGAACCCTGTAAAACTCCGCTTGCCATCGTGAATTTTGAGGATAGCGTGCCTTCCACTTGTACAGAACAACATCTGTTCCTGAGGAAGTCCTGAATCCAGTGATGTATGTCGCGATTGATTCTCACTTTCTGTAGCTTCATCAGTAACTGGTCATGAGGTACTTCGTCGGAAGATTTGGAGAAGTCAACAAAAATGACATCGATACAGCTCCCCTTCGCAACCGTGTCGGTCCAAGTGTCTCTGGTTAGAAGGTTAGTTGATCAGGACCGTCATTTTCTGAAGCCATGTTGTACCGGGCTCAGCACTTGGGCGAGTTCCAGATGTTCGTACAATCACCGTGTCAATGTGCGCTCCATAACCTTGCTGGAAACACAGGTAAGTCTGATGGTTCGATAGTTCACGGGTAGTTTTTTATTTCCCTCCTTCAAATGGACATCATCAGGTCCAGGTGACTTCGTGATATTCGAGTTCTTCAGTTCCGTAAATACTTCCCGCACTTGAATTACTGTTACCGCAGGGTCGGGTGTTTCTTTCTGTGTCAGGTAGTTAGCGCGCACGCCCTGAACATAGACCGAGGCTCATTGGTGTGCAAGTGTAAGGGCCTTATCCAGTGAGGTTTCTGCAGTACCATTGTTCCACTCAAGTGTTGGGAGTGATGTAGGAGCGTTCAGTCTTCGTCGCATCTAAGTGTATATTCGTTTCGGCACCGTGATCGATTCTTCTGCCAGTTTCTGTTCGAAGTTTTGTCGTTTCGTTCGTTCACATATGCTGCACCAGTTCCGTATCTTCTTGTTATGTTCGTATCCAACTCCTGCGATTCTGTAATGTTTTCACGCCCTGTTTATTTGTTTCAAGATCCTTTGCATTTCTGAATCGAACAAAATTGGATACCAGGGAGGCTATGGTGGCTTTGAAGTGTGTCCATAACGTTTCTACGTCAGCCTCCGTGTCAGGTAGCCATATCGCATTGCTCGCTGCCTCTCTTAGTTGATGGAAGTCATCCTCCAAATGTTTAATTTTTACGTTGTTTTTGTGGAGAAAGGAACATCTCGAGCCCAACGAAATGTTAGCACCAAGTGGTCACTTTTTCCCATTGGAGGATGAAACATGACATCGTTGACATCCATCTGTTGCTATGACAGAATAAGATCTAGCGTAGATATTTGCTCCTTCATTATCCAAGCAGGCTGTAAGACATGCTGGTATAAAGTAAGTTCACATCATTGGTCAAATAGCCTCTTAGCGTCCAAGTCTGCTACTGGTTTGGAGTTGAGGTTTCCCCAGTCGATCTGTGGAGCATTCAGTATAAGACAGTGTCCACATTTTTTGAATTCTTCAAATTCTTCAATAAGAACGTTTCATTCTGTTCCTGGTGCTCTATAAACCACACCGATCGTGCCATTACCTGTTATCGTAAGTTTAACTCTGTGCCATATGTTTTCGTAGCAGCCATCTGGGTCAGCAGACACGTGAATCTGTGTGGTTGGTATGTCAGATCTGATGATGACAAAATCCACCTTCTTGTTGGTTGGGGTGCGGTTAGATCGGAATCAGGTATATCCATCCGGGACGAATTCACTGTCACTAATATCATCTCTCAACTATGAAATGAGGATTTACATGTTTTCGGAGAGCCTGACGCACATGGAAGTAGCACAACAGTATGTCACTGATAAATACTGTTTGCGCCGCACGCATCTGCGCTGCCATTTTGTCCATGATGAAGGTTTTGATAGCATACTGATGACCCATGATCTCCCGGAACAATTGAAATAGTTTCTCTAACAAGCCAGACTGTTCGGTTCTAACAAAACCATACATTACAGGTCGGCCTTTACCCATTCCATCGGTAATCAGGAAGTTGTATAGCTTGAATCTGTCGAAAACAGTGATTTGGAAGATGCATTACCGTAGTCGGTTAGTTCCATGTGTTGCGTTTACGTTAACAACATCATGGAACCAACGAAATAAAGCAATTTGTGGCGTCCAAGCGAAACAAATATGGGTATAACACCCAGCTCCGTCATCGGCAGTCCTTACTTGCCCACTTGATTGGAGCTGATCAAGTACATCTTTCATGTTACCTTAAGAAGCTAGTTTAGAAAACAACAAATTACCCAGTGAAGTGGGACACAACGAATGGCGGTAGTTTCACATATCTCTGGGGTGTGAACCTTCCCAAAATTTTCTGAGACAACGGCGTATTTCCGAAGATGGAGAACCTTATTGCAGCAAATCTTTTCAAACGTTCAATTCATCAGATGTCAAACGACGGTTTACGGGGAGTCGGATGTAAGTGAACTGATTCAGCGGATGGTTGTGCTCTAAATCGTCGAACGTTACTACGAGGAGCATTTGACTTCCTACGAATAATAAACCGTGATCTACAATCAGTTCCACGAGTGTTTGTTCATTAGAAGGAAATAGGGTTCACTTACTACGTTTGACGAATCTCCCGGCCTTCCCTCTTCGACGACGCATGTCGGTTGCACCAATAAACAACCCACTCGTGGCGCAGCAGCCGATAAGAACTACGAGCACTACTGGCACGACTGAAAAAAAAGTTGCGTTCGTGCATGTAGTTCTGACGTGCTCGTTCAAATGACTGAAAAGTGAGAAACGCTTCCCAACAATATTATCCTCAAATAAGGACAAAACCTATTCTGGATAGTACACTTCGTGCGCCACAAGAGGTTACGTTCAGTTCCGACTTCTTTGATTGTGAATTCTCGGAAGTGTGTTCGAGTTCTTCTGATTGTATTTGCAGCTGAGTCCATTTGATTCTGGGTCGTCTTTTGATGACTTGAACATCCCGTATAAACTAATATGTTCCACCAGCCGCACGTTTTTCAAGTCAGTCATTAAGTGCCACTTTCAAGCGTTCTCTGTCCTCTGGTGAGAGATTTCGGAGAACTCTATGTCTTGGCCTTTGAGGCGGTAGGTTCTATTCAGTGTCATGGATGCTTCGTTCTCTGATCCGAGGACGATTTTGAGTGGCCTAGATTTGTCATTCGTGCTTTTCTCCAGTCTGTAGATGGCTTTCAGTTTAATGTGATTAGCCATATCTTCGCCGGTGATGAATAGATGTGCGAGCAAACATGAACTTGAGCCACATCATGATTCACTCTATCTTGTGGTGCTTCCATTTCCAATTCTATGATGTTCATGAGAATTAGGCATCGTCTACGATTTTCGCCAGGGTTCGAGTAGTTGCAATTTTTCGGGGTGCTCGGTTTCCTTATTTCTTTTGAGGTTCTATAGCCCGGTGACTGGTTGAATCTCAAAGATTATATTTCAGGGTTTATCCACACGCTTCACTTGAGCCGTGATCTGCCGCAATTGATCATTTATGGCATTATTGCATTGCTTATCAGGCGGTGGTGGAGTGCATGATGTATTCGTCGGTGAGCTGAATATCTCGACATACGTTTTCGCTTTCAGAGTAGTACCGAGAGGTTTTGGGGTAACCCGTATACGAATGATTTTACTATGTTCCTCGCTTGCAGAGTCGGTTGCTTTTTTGGGAAATATTTTTTGTCACATTCTCTACGGCACATCTTTAATCAAGCAGGGGAGTGTTTATTCAAAAGTAGGTACAGATCGGATGAAACTCTAGCACATTTTGAATGTAACCATCACATACAGAGATCACACTGTAGTGAATGAGCTTTATTCCCAATAATCTTTTTACAGCATTTACATTTCGAAACCATTTTCAAACATCCCGCCAGGTGACTTTTTTGTATTCATTCGCACGTCGTGACTCGGGGATAGGTTGCGCGTTCTGTTCGCATGGGTTCGTGTCCTGTGGCCAATTCGTG
>JBBHEA010000093.1:0-36994 GCA_038088235.1 Zacco platypus | reverse complement strand
TGAAAATACCTGGCAAAGTTTAGGTTACTCATGTGATGGTTCGTAGGATGAATGGATTTTACAGCTGAAATTTCTATAATGTTCACATTGTTTTTTGCTTCCCCATACACTGATTGTGATTGCTGGACCCGTCTATTTTACCTAATACAATGACGCAGTAATACATATGCAGAATTTAACTTAGATTAGAACTTCAGGTTTTCTAGAACTCAAGGAATGATTTTTGACGTTTAGCCTAGCATCGCATGTTGAGCTGTTTGGATTGATAGCTTTTGAACACAAAAACTAGTGAATAATGCGTCATTCGGGATACATTTTCCATTACCGAGAAACTTCCATGGTTGTATCAAACGATGACCTTGGCTAAAAATTCATGTTCGTTAAAACCTGTCAAAGACTTGCAGAAAATACCTGGTACGGATTTGTCGATAAAAAAACTTTAAATACAACGAAACACAGATGTATTGATTAGTTTTGTTGTTTTTGGATCAAACAAATTACACCTAAACGAAAAAAATTGTTTGAGCAAGAATTTTATGCCACAATATCTCCAAATAACTAAACAACGTGCAATGAAGTGAATGGTCAGATGTGCAGTATCATAACAATTAGTTGATACTTGTTTACTTCTGACGGTTGTTGATTTTATTCGTATGAACTTTACACTGATATACATATCTCAATTTAACCTGAAAAATTGAAAATATTTTAAATTATTTATTTCTAGTTTTCTATTACAATAAAATAAAACTATGAATTATACTTCAATTTTGTTTGTCGTTAATATATATTTCACACGTCGATTACGTTTGTGTTTCTCAGTTGCCCCATATGCATACCGGAGAACCGATATGTTACAGTGCATTTGTTGACAGAATTGGTTTGAACAAAGAGTGGATTTTTGGCACTCACGCATTTCGTTTTCGCTACATTCATTTCATGGCACCAGAAATGAAATAATGATTTCTCAAGCATCATGTCCCTTTAATGTGTGAAGACCAGTCGGTTTCGTCGATAAACTATCAGAAGTAAAAATAGTTTTATATTATCTGAAAGGTGACTTTGCTTCAAGTAAAACACATCTGTCCAGAAATCACAGGACATTTCCGATTATTATTATTGTATATTGTCTCCAATTAATGTTGGTTGAATTTATTTGGATAATTTGTTTCTGAATTGTTTGTTTATCTTTGTATTAGTGATGTTAAACTATTGTTTAGATATTTCTGTAAAGCAATATGCGCAATTTTCGAACCTACAAAGATTAATAAAGCTCTGTTGTTGAGGCACACATTTACTTGAACGCGGATTGATCTAATTAACTACCACAAATAACATTCGTTGCGTGATATCAAAATTAGAACGATCTGCATAGAATGGCTAATTGATTTGGCGATTGCCAAGGTTCCTAGTTGTAGTTAGTTAATTCACTTAGTCAAGGATATTGTGAAGATGCCTGAAAATCAAAAAGTGCTATTGTTTATGATTACCATAAAGTTATCTTGTTGTGTTAAAGAAAATGCAAATAGGTTTTGGAATTCATTGATAAATTTCTCCATGGTCGACATAAACAACTATCTGAATCCATTTTGTGGTGAAATTTGCCAATGCGTTTTCCCTTTGTCATAAAAGCTCATTTCGTTTTGTATTCCGGTATTTATCAGTTACTAAATTATATTATTAAGTAGTTCTTGGTTAAATCCTTGTGGGCAAAGTTAGTATATTCTGGTTAGATCTTTTATTCGTATATAAAACAAATCACTTAAATGTTTGGAGATACTATCCAATGTTGTTTATTGACGTTTCACCAAAATCCTTGGTAGCATTTAGAGACAATATAGTGCTGCCATCAAACTTAGTTGACAAATATTTGAATTGATTAGATGAAGTATGTTGACATCCTGATAATTTCGCACAACTGATAGATATCCATGGAATACACATCCAGTTTGGTTACTACATACACTTTTCACCTGCATATAACGTCTGAAACATATGATCGTATCGAAACATTAAATATGCAATACTTCAGGAGCTGTTTTTAAATCAACGTGCAAACACGGGATTTAAGGTTTTGTGTAACTGCAATAACAGCGTGTAAGGAAAGATATATTATTTTGTAGTTTTGAAGCGGGGAAGTAATATATTCGTTTCTAAAGATAACGAGATAATGGATGAAGTTAGAATATTTTGGATGAATAAATCCCTAAATATTTATATGTGTGGCAGTTGATAATAAATTCTGTAAATCAATAAAGACATCCTATAAACGTCCGACAGACTGGTCGTTATTGAAATTGTAGAAAACGATCAATGGATAATTTGAGCCACAAAAATGGTTCCATGTCGTTGCATGCCGGAAAAAATTAAAAGAAACATACAATGTTAAACATAGACGGATAAACTACATAGTAATTGAATCATAAATTTAGGGCTGCACCATTCATATCCAAGAATATATAATATTAGTTACATGAACCTTGAATGTTGACAACTTATTTGTAATGATTCACGAAATTTTTTGTGAATAATAGAAATAACACCACTGAAATGGAGAACTTTGGAATTGAGAAAAAAACACAGCTCAACTTTAAAGTATACAAGAACTAATTTGTTTTTCTCAGAAGCTACAAACCCGTTGTTTAAAAAGCGAAATACGTCAAGATCCGCATGCTAAAGGTGCATAGAACATGACACTTATAAAGGAGAGAGAGATATTGTTTAATTAAACACATACTATGAAAAAGTGGAAATCAATTGTCAAGCACTTATCAAACAACTGCGTGAAAAATGTATCGTTGGTAACAGTGTCATGCATCAACAAACAGTCGTTTATATAAATACTTTATGCAATGTGACTGATGCTTTGCAGATTGCTCCCAATGACGTCGAATTCAATGCAATTGGGCAACAAATTCAGCCACCAGACAATCTACGTAATTTCCTTTAACAGCAGTAATGTTATTTTGATCAAAATTATATCAATTATTGTCCACATCAACACAACAGACCATATATCATTCATTTTGTTTGGTGTAGAATAACAGATTCATAGAAAACAAATAAGTCACATTTCTAAAGCTTTTTATGGTTATTATATTCCAATAAAATTCTAGTTTAGTTTTGCAATTTTCTGCAAAATCTCCAATCCAATGCAATAAGTTAAAGCAAACGAAATTTTGAAAATACAAAATATTCTCACTGTAATGCGTTGCATTACATCCACGATTATTTTCCGAGAAAATTTGCTATCTCTTCCCGGATGACATTTCCTCTAATCAATAAAAGTAATGTAACAAATATAAGAATCACACTAAACGTAGTTTATTAGACAACTGAAACAAATCTAGGCAAATGTTGAAAGGCTAAAAACCTATCGGAACAGTACACTGCAAAATAAAGCAAATTGACTCATATGACAAATATACCAAGTACCAAAATGACGCCTTGCATGGGACGCAGAGATTTAAATTATTACTAAGGAATTTTCAGCTAAAACTAAATAGTCCATGTTCATTCTATCAGATAATCGACAAAAATGCTTCTGAATACTTAATTATTTGGTAGGTAAACAAATGAGGGAAACAAAAGTGCGGATGAATTTGTAACCATGTTTCATATTGTCGTTTCTACGAATAAACTTCCACAAAACCGTTAAAGATAATGGCAGATTATACGAGAAAGACTACAAGATGTGTAGAATAGAACCAACAATGAACTTGCCTACATTTTATTATTTTCTGCCGGAAATGAGCAAAACCTTTTAGCCTCAAGAAATGCATAGTAGTGAAACTAGCAAATTTCATCCATGTGTTGATGACGCACCCTTTTGCGTTGTTATGTTTTGATTTCCTCATACAGTGAACATTGTGTAATGTGTGAAATAAACGTCAAATTTGCTTTGTCTGTTTCTTTTAAACGTGCATAAAGTGTATAGGTGTCTCTGTTTCTTATGCACTTTTTAATTGACATGTTAAACCTACTGACCACAACAAATAAACTTATTATTCTGCCTCAATGGTTCTGACTGGAATATTTTAATCAAATACAAAATCAGATTTTCTTTAGCCTGGTTAAACAAAATCGGTAAGACAAAGCTTAATAATCTCGATCTTTTACATACCAGTTTGGTTTTATTCTAACTAAACACTGGTCAATACATATTTTATGATAAACTAATCACGTTTCTCATTATCAATATACAGAACACTTAAATTGAGTAGGATCGACAAACTAACACATTTCTCAGAATACTGAAAATAAGACGATTTCAGTTTTCAGACATGTTATGTAGTCAGGAAACAAGAAGTAAAACACATATGCTTCAAGGACATGAAGATGAATGAAATACATTTTGACACTAATCCGGTTTATTCTTCTGATTTATATTGTTCGATGCAAATATAGTACACATTCACTATGTAATAAATAATGAATGAGCAAAGAACAGGATGTAATAATACTTTAATCAAGGTAATTTCCTGAAATGTGTCAATGTGCCATTCAGAAATAGCACCTTTTTATTCACGGATGAATAAATCCTTGTTTCATGTTAGTCAGCAATGCGAGCAATCGTTCTCAAATTAACGCGTATGTACTTCACTCCTACCCTATTAGTTTATGTCTGTTCGCTAACTGTGCTACAAAATGACAGCAAACGTTTTAGTAAGTAGGTCATATTAATTTTCTGCCGGTTCCTAAAATGTTCAAAGTCAATATATTTGTACATTATAGGTGTTGGAGTAGTATGCGCAACGTTGAAAGAGTCATGCGAATGTGTTCACTTCAATGTTTTAGTATCAGGTTCCATAAACTTCAACGTTCCATTTTATTGATGTATAATAAGCTCGATACTTTGAATATATTCCTCTCATTGGAGATCAAATCATATAATGAATTTCCAGGTTCAGGCATTTGTCTGGTACGAACAATGAAAATAATCATCCAGCATATTACTTTGTTTTGAATAAACCCAATATATGACGTTGTTATGAAGTCGTGTCTTATCAAGTGGAGCCAATTTGTGCTCTTGTTCACTATGTTTTGAGTATTGTAAACTGTTACCCTATCATCAGACAGCGTTAAATTTTTCTGCCGAATACAATTAACGGATGACTTCTTCAGTAGATCTGTATAATTGGAGTCCGGTTGGTGGATAATTGTCAACACGATTACCATTTCAGTTGAAAGATAATACCAGTTGGTTCAATCGCTGGCTAGGGTTTCAGTAACAAAACTAGCCAGAAACAATATATTAAGCGACACACTTTTTAACATTGATGAATAACAATAAAAATTTATATATTCTCGATCAATTTACATCATATCACAAAGCGAAGAAAAATAAATTTGGATATGGGCCTAGATAACTATATTGCTGGTACCCCAAAAATGTGTCTTCAACATCAACAGCAAGGACATCGTCCAAACCTGCTGAAATAACATCCCGAACTCCTCCGGAGATCAGAATAATAATTTAGGCGTCATCCTTTTCTCAATTATTTAGTAACACAGAATGACGCCCATGCCCCATTGAAGGATGTCTTTATTGCAAAAAAATTGAGCAAGAATCGTACGCACTAAAAACTCACTTACCAGCTCAATCCTGCTTCAAACGATTTTGGACTGTTCAACAGCTATTACGACGCCACGCTCACAAGTCACTTCATTTATTATTCTTTGTTACTGGCTTCAAACGCATTTCGACTGTTTCATTCTTTGTGATGTTAAGCTACGTAAACACAATACACAATAACGTTTGTTGCTTCAAAGCCGATGACGAATAAATAATCTCCCATCATTCGTCATAAAATTATTATAATTTTCATAATATGCACAAAAATGTAAACAATGCCACCAATAGATTTCATTATTTGGAGCCTGATTTCCGTCTCTGATTTAATTCACGCATCTTTTGTTCATCAATCTATTTCTGTTCTCAATATTATTGTGCGATTCTATCACGTACTCTTTTGAACTCCGAGGTAAACAGTAGGTTTTCATATTAATACCTGTTTTATGTACACTACATCTCTAATATATTGCACCTGTTGCGGAATTTGATGCACGTGTTGCATGTAAATTTATAGGATATAACTAATGGTACTAGATGGTGGATGGATGATCCCTGATATGAAGGGCACATAGTGTATACAAATAAGGTTTTGCGCAACAACATTGTGTTACGAATCAAAACTCTGAAAGAACACAACCGGTCTTTGTTGTATTGTGTTGAGCAGAATTCTAAGAAACTCACACCCTATAAAGTATTGTTAGAGAAAATACGGATAAAATTACCCAAGGTGAAGCTGCGATTGTCACTGTTGGCAGTATGACGGCATGGTGTTAACACCTTCCGTAAGGTGAAAGTTTGACGATATTTTCGTGGAATACTGTGCAATCTAACATAACAAACAGTAAAAAGAAACGTCCATGCTTTATGCGCTTCTTGGTTCAGAGAGTATTGTGGTCAGTTAAGTAATTTAACATTTTATTGGAACAAATATATATGCATAAAGGATTTTCTCTCTGTGGTTTCAGAGTTTAATCCTTTGTTCCTGTGGTTTTCCGTATGTAGTGACCATAGATCATTGTTTTCATGTAAAAATACCCACAATATGCATGCTCAACTAATGGTCAGGAAGTATTCAGGTAATTTTCCAAAAGGTTTTTCTATTCAATAATAAAATCCGATTAAAAGAATGCCAAGTTTTATCAAACCGCTTACAACCTTGTTCGTTGTGACAAAGTTGAAATCTTTTCTTTTCATTATTCGTGTAATGTCAATATAAATTCGGTTTACACATTCGCACAGCACGTCACAGAACACGTCAAAAACAACGTCAGAATATATACTTGGTTGACGTTACCGTGTAACTATGGCGCATAAACAGCGGAAATCTTCATAATGATTCAGATGTAGCAGGCATATTGATTGGTTCATTCAGTGACTTATATTGAACAGTTTTTCAGTACAATTTGGAACTGGAACCTAATTCAGTTAGGCTGATAGTCGCAAATGGCCAAATGTCATTTGAATAGATTTTTATCGGTCGACGATGTTTGATTTGATTAAACTATATCCATTATTACAAATTGCATGCAATGGTACATGGTAATGTATATATTTCTTATTAACTGAATTGTAAAATCACTGATATGTGCTTACTGTGTTTCTTAGTCAAATATGGTTGATTTCTATTTACTTGAATGAGATTATTGAGAAATAACTTGTTTCCGGTATCAATAGATTGAATTGTTGATGATATTAAACATAATGATGAAATATTTTAAAGTGGAAAGCATCTGCTACTGAATTTATATCGTCATATGGTAGTAATGTTCTATTGTACGTAGACAAGTGAAAATTTACTGAGAACCTCAAAACTTTTTGAATCTAGCTTTGTTATAGTTGTAGACTAACCGTGATTGTTTGTGTGAATCATTGAGTTGCGCGGGATAAAATTTGAACAATATAAGATACTTAGAAGATGTTTTAACCAGCAAAACTTTTCAATTACGGACCGTATATGGTTAATCTAATTGGGGAGATTTGTTTCAATTTTATGTTGGTCAGCATAACAAAAACATTGTACCATAGAAGAAATCTTCATACCTGTTAACGTTAATCACAAAACGCACCAATACAAGAGTTTACTTTTATTAGCCATTACACTCCCTAAAATCTATAACTAAAAACTATAACTATTTATTCATCGTCGAGATATTTCTTTACGTGGTCGTAAACATCGTGCTGATAAATTGTGAAAAAACGGTTTCGAGGCAGAACATAATGGAAGTGATGCAACAACGGGTAATAATGATGAAACCATACAACAGAATGACGAACTATTCGTCATGTTACCATACAACATACACTGGCATTGTTTACTTGGGCGGTAGTTTATTTCTATGAATGAACCACACTTGTCTGGAGTTTTGTTACTGGCTGACGCCAAAGCTCGGGAAAAACTTTATTTTCTGAAAATCCATTAAACGTTTGGGTTAGAATTAGTGATATATATATTTACAATTAGAATAATAAGCTGGAATATTATCATGCTGTCAATCTAACACGGAGGATTCACCATATTTGATTTATTGATTGACTGCGTCTAAAGTAACAGATACAACTGTGATCTTCATGTTAGTAATTAATTATAATTTATGCACGTTTCATTTCGATGCAGAAGTGAAGTAGTCGGGAATGCTGTTAGGAAAGCTTGCACATATACTTTTCCACCAAGAACGAAATTTCTGCACTTTCAGTGAGATAGGTAGGGTGTCATTTTCTATTGGTTCTATGACGGTAGAACTTGTCAAGATTGCGTGCGTTTTCTCTATCAATGAAGGCATTTATTTGGGGGTCAGTGCATTACGTATCTCCAGATAAATCTTGGTAATCTCCACGAACATACATTATTGATATGCTTTACATCGTTTAAAGCATGTTAGACTTCCACTGAACATTTTTCCAAGAAACAACCGATTCATTTTATTCGAAGCACTTTAGTTTCATAGAATGAGGTGAATCGTAAAACCATTTGTGTAGTACGTTTTGCAAGTTTAGTATAGATTGAAATGCAAAAATATGTATTTATCATAATTTGAAAAACACACCTTACGGCAAAATTATTCTGTGCATGTAAATATCGCGGAACGCAATATACGTGAGAGAAAACTGTACACAGTTTATTGATGAAAATGGCATAAGTTTATTCCGCGGTTATTGCCACTCAAAAGTAAATGGCATAATAAAGACAGTTTCTCATATCCGAGGTTTCCACTTGACGCACGTGAAAATGTAAGCAAAGAAGGGGTGATGTATAATGAACCATTAGGACATAAATTCGGCTCAGCATACTAGTCGAAAACACAAAGTGGTAGGGGTAGAGTGCAGTGTTCAGAGCATACTGTACCCTGTCCGCAACCCATGACAAAGTTATATTTATACAATGCTAGCATGAATATGTGACGAATCTTCCAAAAAACAGGATATTATGTAATTTGCTGAAAACATGACAGTTTTATCATTCCAAATAAATTCAATTCACCCAAATTATTTTCTTAAAGAATCAAATTTATTGTAATAAAATAATCTTATCAAAATGAAGCTTTCACATTATACGAATTTCTACTTATTGTAAACATAGCGGGTTTTTGCCGTGTTGTTAGTTTGGACTATTTTATTTTGAAATAAACGATACTATAGGTATAAGGTTTTGCTGGCTAACATGGTTTATTCTCACCATGTTTATTTCTCTTCAAATAACCTCACTTTTGCAATGAACGTTCGCTCTAATTTCCTTAAATAACACCATTCATTTATCAGGCACTCTTGCACGTTTCTTAATGTATTGTATTGTAAACAAACTTCTATTAGTACATTAAAAATTCAACCAAAAGAACAACCATTATTTTTAGATACATACAGCAAATGTATTATGGTCAGTGGAACAGTCAAGAACATTGATTGACTCAGATATTTGCCAAAGTGGAAGCGAATGTTGAAGCCTATAAGGTATACAACAGTCATTTTTAAAACGGTGATGACTAGCGCTTTTTTGCCAACCAGTTGGTTTTCTTCTCCTTTTCCGAAGGTTTTTATGCTCCAAATTGAGGTCTGTGTTATAAACGGAGTGAACGAGTTCTTTCATTTAAATATAACGGTTCATCTATCGCAAATTTGTAGCAACTAGGCATTTCTGTTTGGAAAATCAATGCAAATATATCAACGAAAGGTGTCCTATTTATTGGATAAACGTGCACATTTGTCAGCTAAAGTGTAAAATTAATAATTTCTCAGAATATAAGGCACATACAATAAGGCAAAATAAGCGAATAAAACTTGATAACGGGCAACGCTGATTACTTGTTGGAAAATCACACGTTATTTGGTGGAGAAAATGGCAAAAGTATAATTTTTCCGCATTTGTCATTATGAGCAAATAACAAAAGAAAAAAATATTTTACCTTTATACAACATTTTGTTTAACCAACGCGTGGAATATTGTTTATAAAAAATAAGGTGTGCATTGAACTTAGAATTTTTCCGTTATTATCATCATGGTGATATGAGTTGCTATTCGTGCATAAACGAAAGTAAAATATGATGTTCGGCTGATTATTTGATTCCAGTTAAAAAAAAATTTGCAGTAAATATCGGAAATTTGATAAATGATCATGGAGTAGAATTAATTTCACCAACATGTGTAGCTAATTTTTTTTCCGTAGTCTCATGGTAAAATGGCGCGTAAATGAAACGCAACGTTGTTCTTACAATAAATTAACAGAAAGACACATATCCCATTAAGATACCGCAGTGGCGGGGCAAAGTGTGATGAAAAATGCCTATAGCCACTCTTAGTTCGTAGCAAGATACAAATCACCCGTGGTGGAGTTGTAAATGTCACATTGAAAACACGTCATGGAAACCTAAATGACAAAATTTTTTGGTTTTATTTTCATATTTGGAATTTTCTCATGGTTTGAACCATTCAAACGGAGAATGCTAAGGAATGAGGACTAGATAGCAGCGGAAGTAAAGTAGAATGGATGATTCAACATAACTCAATACGGATGTGGTAAGCGCGCTATACCCAATCGAGATAAAAAGCACTGGTGGTAAGAAAGGCGTATTGTCATTAAGTTATTGTTGCCATTGTGAAAGCTGAAGAAACGCTTATAGTAATAAATTCATTTGATTGGTCGAACTGTTTTGTTTACTTGTCTATCACGCAAAGTCGAGACCTTAGGGAAGTACTTGAGGTTCCGGGAAATATCGTACTTCTGATTATTTTGCTAACATTGGTTCCTAGGTTACTAAGGAGGTGGTAGGACAGGCAATGCAAGTACGAATCAAAGCGGTTTGTTTTGAGGTAGTCCCTCAGTTGCCCATATGGAGATGACAGATGGCTGAGATACACCGGGTCTCAGTGTGTATAAAACTGGAGTTCAAGATCTCGTGCCAGCTATCAAAGTGTAGCTGCGCAAGAACCGGTTCTTGAGGAAGGTGCTCATGAGGCCCCAGATCAGCTAAAGTACAACTTGTGCCAATGTGGGATATGGAAGACATTTGCACATAGCGATAAAAAGGAAGTGAGATTAAGTAGGCAACGCCATAGGGAAAAGTAAGACAATTAAAGAGCGAAAACCGACATCAAGGAACTGATAAACAAGCTATGCTCGTCACGTCGTCTACCATATGGGTTTATCCCATATCAACAATTATTCTGGTAGTTGAATTCATTGCTGCACACGTGAAACTTTCCCATGCATTCGAACGCAACCTTAGTAGTTACCTAGATAGTCACGACAGTACTTGTTGTCACAGGAAAAGATGAAAATTTCCATGAAAGAGAGATTGGATTATGCATTAAATTATTTTATCGTTACCGTCAATAACGTCAATGTGTGGAACAATCATTACCCGTGCTTTAAATCGTCTTCTATTCCCTGCATAACCGTACCGTGGAGCTATTAGGTTATAATGCATTTGTTGATATATTGAAATTCGTGAAAAAACGGATTAATGGCACTCACTCATTTTGTTCTCACTATGTTCCTTTTCCAAATGTAAACGGATTTAATTTATGACATATCAGTTTTATTGCTGCGAAATATAGCATAATGTATCACTCCGTTGAGTGACATAAAAATATGTTTCCACAAGTTTATCTCAGTTCAAATGATTCAAAATCTTATGCTACGCCAAAACAGTTGTAAGCTACCAAAATCATATTTATGAGTTCAATGTGCAACGTCAATGATTGCATGGTGTTTTGGGGCTGCAGTTTGAGATGTATTGAAAACACATTCAGCTTAGTTAGGGTGTTTACAATAGGCTCATGGCTCAAGGTTTTGAGTGTTTTTTGCATTTTTCAATACGGCATAACTGAATTATAAGATGAAGAAAATCTGCTTCCAAGATAAATATGTCTGCGTCATAAGCAAACAGCAACCCTTCAGAAGTCATTCTCTCACAGAATGTGATCGAGTAGGCTGAAATTCAAATTGTGGATTGATCAGGGATGGAGGAGAATAGTGTAAAAAAAATTCCATCATGATTGTGATATCAACGCTGGTTTATGCGTGCGGTCTTTAATGGATATCATTTATTTCAATATTCGAATATTCAAAGTAGTTCTTTGGGTTGCACTTAACTGTACCAGGATAGGCAGCATAGATTAACGTTCTCAAGGTTTAACCAATAATGAATGCACCCTTATTGGATGTCAGCGGTTGTAGTTTTGCGAGACTGGTTTCCGAATAACACTCATGTCGGGTAACAATGAATCTGTAGAGATTTAGATTTTGAAGTGGTCTGAGAAAAATTTCTTTGACAAGCAAAATAAGTAACAAATGCTCGTTTGTTTCGTGTAACCACAGGTTGCGTGCCAAGTATTGAGGTTATTGGACGTATGTCCAACAAATGATAGATAAGGATAATCTGCCATGAACAGATATTTTGCCGTATTCAGTGATAAGAAATTGTTCAACAAACAAATGAATATTCTATTTACATAGATAGAGAGGATTGATAAGGAAAGCTTACGTCAAACGCAATAATTAAACCTGTCAACTAGAACTACTCTGCGAGTAGATAGTCAAATGGGTTGAAGAGATTCAGTCGCTGATACTCGTGAACTGTATAGGTGACTTGTAGCATGCATCCAAAATATGGATTGACAGATGGCCTGTGTTCAACTCATTTTGTGTATATCAATGAACTATCGGATAGAGCGGAGTCCTAAATAAATATTGGGAAGACATAATAAAACTTCCTCAGTGATGTTCAGCACGTTGGCCCTAACCTACAAATCTATAATTTTAACTGACATGTCTATCAAGTAACTTTTTTTAAAAAGCACATCTTATTTTATTGTTGTATACTTATTTATAATATAACCACGATTTATGCCCATAGAGGTTTGATTCTGCCCACTGCTCTCTGTTCTGCAAACGTGAAAGTCGTGCGCCTAGTTAGACTTATAGATTCAACGTCTGCGTTAAGTCAGCCGTCAACAATAAGCGAACAAAAATAGCCAGTTTCACACGTTGCTCGGTGGAATTCTGGTAAAAACAAGTTAAGTTCTGTTCTTGTATGCTACTGGTTGATAATACGGTCTGAACTATCTATGATGGATCAGGATTCGAAGTCAATGACGCCCTCTGTAAAATCTCTAGGTTCCTATGAGGATCTACACCAAAATTTAAGCTTGTTACAGATTAAAAACCAACGGTTGCAATTAAAACTGGAATCTGCTGAGTACACCATACAGCACAGCAAAGTAACAACTCAGCTACAGCAGCCATACTATGATCGGAATTATTTGTTGGACGACCGAGTCGAAGAATTTGATGAAACAGGCATGCGTCCCCACCTGTCTTCGTGGAAAACAGTATTGACTCATCGGGACTGAAAGGCAACTCGGTTGTTATAGTTAATGGAAACGGCCTTAATGTACAACCGGGGAGTTCAAGTAACCTTACTGACCACGCGCAGTTGCTCAATATATATAGGAGTCCGCCGGCTCGAAAGTTAAAACGGTTCAACGGAAACCCAAACCTGTTTTAAGGGTTCATAAGAAACTTTCATTCCACCATATCCACGTTTATAGAGCCACGTGCAGAATGGATGGTTCAAAGTTGCCATCTGTCTCAGAATTTGTTACCAGGAACCCAATTTTGATGACCTGACGAACGTGATATGTGACATGGTTGACCTTTCGGCAACAAGGCTAACATATCTTTACAAACCAAAGAAAGCGGTCAGAATGACGAAGAAACGTGTAAAACCACCATTTATACACTGCTAAGCATATATTATGCTTGCCAAGACGTATGAACGATCAAAACCTTCAAACTAAAAACGCAATAAGTGTCTGAAGTGTGATGCTAGACATTATCTGGACCGATCAGTTGCGTTTAAATGTTTAACAGTTCAGAAAAGGTCGGAATTTGCATCAGTAAATTATTTATGTTATTTTTCCTTATAACAAGGCCACATGGGTAAGAATTGCCGTTCCCGAAGTGCTCATGGTTTACGAGGTTGTTTATCGCCACATCACCCCATCCTTTATTTTGAATTGAAGCCAGTCACCTAAATCAGAATGCGAATGACTGGAGAACACTCTTCATCTGCTGACATAAATCATTGTTCCGATGCATCACGAAGTGAGGTTATGCTAGCAGTCCTGCCAGTTAAAATATTGGGACCGGATAGCAAAGTCAGTGCGCTGGCACTCTGGGATAATGGTTCAGACACCAGGTTGATCCATCAGTCAGTCGCACATCAACTGGGTCTCAATGGTATTCTGGGAACTCTTGAAGTAAGAATCAAGTCAAGTCAAGTCAGTCAAGTCAGTAAGTGCTTTTAAACACCCTGATGGGTGGACTTTCAGCGGTGTACACCATTTACGTAGAGATAAAACACGAATTTCCACAGCAGAATATCGTAAGAGAAAGAAATTATCGGAGCAATATGCTCCGAAGTTCTGTTGTCACTGTTACTGGGGAAACTAAGGAACGTGCAACGTATGGTAAGACAGATTCACGGTAAGATGAAGTGCGGGAAGATAAAAGTTTGAATGTTGCCCGGGTAGATGAAGAAGATATCACCATAGATAGATCTTTATGAAGTAGGTGTGTAGAGTTGGAGATAATTTTGTCACAAAATTGTTTACAAGCCAGAAAATGTCGCGAAACAACAGCGTCAACAAGAGTTACCCTGAAGATCTCACTGCTTTTAACAATAAGCGTTATGGACCTTGCAATTAGGCTAGAATCCCTTTTCGAAAGTCTTGCAAAGATGACCGGCGAACAAAGAGCCAATTGGGAAGGATGCATGCACACACAAACTTAAGAACAAGCTTATAAGGGACGGTTACCAGTCTGAGCTTGAGGGCGACGAACGACAAATTCCTCACTTTGCCAAACGTTGCTGTGACGTGCGCAGACCATAAAAGGATGTGGGTCAATAAAACGCCAAGATATTTGACAGCGCAAGAGTTAGGAATTCTGTCATTTATAAAAAAGAGTGGAGGGTAACTGTTGAAAAGGGTTCCATGCGATTCAGAAGGAAAAAGAGAAAATAGCATATCTTGCCATTTCGTCGGGTTGAGTGTGAGATTCGGAGATGAAGACCAATTCATTACTTCTGCCAGTTTTGTTTGCAATCTGTCATAACTCTCCGTACCGGACTGCTCACAACCAAGGACTTCATCATCGGCATACTTGCATCCAATAAAGTCAAGTGTGATAGGAAGTTGACTCACATATAAAGAGAAAAAGAAAGGGGAGAAAATGGCTCCCTGAATAACACCCGAGTCAGTAGCAGTGGTTGAAGATGTCTGGTTGTTTGCGAAAGTGTAGTGTGTTCGGCTGGTAGAGTAGTCTCGGATAAGCATACATATATTTGGTTCAACACCTTTTGCCGGAGAGAAGGTAAAGTAGTTTTGCTCTATCCACAGTACCGAAGACGATTTTATAGTCGAGAAACACTATTCTGACAGGTTGTCGCTTTTTGTCCAGAGTTGATGCCACTGAGTGAACCAGATATGCTACGGCGTCTAGGGTGGAGCGGGATGGTCTAAAAGCAAATTGCCGATCATCTTCAGCAGGATCTTTAGTGGAAACATGAGGGACAAGCAATTTCTCCATAGCTTGCAAAAGCACAGTTCTGCAGGCAATCGGACGGTACTTACCGAGCTCGTTTTTGGGAATAGGTGTTATTCTAGCCGACCTCCAAACTTCCAGGATCTTACCGCTGTGTAAGCAGCTGTTGAATAGTTCATCAAAAGGGACTGCTAAGCTATCTGCACACTCATTTAGCATGACGGGAGATAGAGCATCAGGGCCGCGGCTTTGTTCGCTTTAGTAGTGAGCAGTTGTCTATATACATCACTGGGTTGAAACGGTGATGGAGGGACAAAAGTTTGAAATGTAGGAAGAGGTAAAGTGTTGGTTGGCGGCTAAATTCGTTGTTGAGCAACTCAACATCGATATTCTGCAATTTTCTGTGTGAGTTTATTCCACACAATCGCTTCAAAGTTCTCTACGTGCTGCGACAATCATCGTTCCCGAAGATCGCCTCAACATTCATGCTATTGAAACGCCTAATCTCCGCTTTAATCAAAGCGAATACAGTCTTTACTTCAGTTTTCTTTCCTTGTTTGTAAGCTTTTTTGTTCTGTCGTCTTAGCTTCTTTAGTAACGGTGAATTTAAAGATCAGTTTTCACATGGATACTCTCGGTCGAACAGCACTGATCATAGCAAAACTTAAGGTATCCTGTTATTTGGAAAGTCCGTTTTTGAAATTTCAAGTCAAGTGACTTTCGCTCCTGTATCCATATTTTTGAGTATTTACCGGTTTCAAACCAGTTTGGAACATTTTCCATAAACTAAACTTCCAAGTTATTAGGCTGCGTTCCTAATTATTCTCGGATTTTAAGATTTTTTGGTGTCATTACTATTACTCACGATCTCAGTAAACAGAGATTCCACAGTGCACTTGCCTCTGTTTACTTACTTACTAAACTACGCAATATGCATCCTCACGAAAAAGATGCTTCTATTGCTAATACAGGAGCCAGCACGTCCCCCGGGCCATCAATCATACTACCATATTCTCACCCAATGATAATTCTACAAGCAGTACCCTAGAGACACTGTCTTTGCCATCTTTGTCTACAAAACACACCAAAAGCCGCACCGTAAACGCAGCTTACTTGGTTCATGGAAAAGTCATGAAACGTTTGAGGTCTCCCGTAGACCCCTCCAATAATTTCAGCTGCCATATTCCGCTCACTGACTTACTCATGATCACCAAGCCTGCATTAGACCCGTTAAATGACGAGTTGTCTAAAATGAGAAATGAAATTGCCGAATACAGAGCAAAATTTGTGAATCTTGAAAGCCTTATTTTCCACTCAAGCCATTGATTCCTCTTCTCACGGGGAAGTTTGATTCCAACCTAGAACACTTACACGAGGCTGCCAGGCTCATCGATACACTATCTACTGAAATCACTCAGCGGCTTCAATGTTACAATCAAGTGATTATCTATAATGTCCCGACAAAGTCTCGGCCATGATGGCTGCTCAAACAGTCCTCCTTGTCTGCGGTATACATGATAATTAGCATCGCTGCATCCGCCTTCGTAAAGCGTCCCCAGCAGTCTCTTGCCTCTTGCTGCTGGAATTCGACAAGGTTACAACTGCGGCAAAACTACTTAGCAGTCAGGTAATCTTGAGAACCAATCCAAGTTTCCGAAATGCAAGAGTGTGCCCATCGCGTACACGGATGCAGCGCGAACTGGCGACAGCATCCATGAACACGAGAGCTACGAATCCCAATTCTGGTATTTCAACACATATTACACTATTGCCTCCTACAGGAAAAGTTGCCGCATTGGTTTCCCAAAGCCAAATACCTCCTCTGAATGTTGCTCAAAACTTGTCTGTTACCACATCGGATAGTATCAACGCCAAAAATCACGTGTCCACACCTGATGGTGTCAGTGATCCTTGTCTAAATGATAGTGTGCGAACAATGTGCGCTACTATGGTGAACACTGATACAATTGACTTGGGTGAAACACCATTGCAACAAGATCAAATTTTAGGTCTTAATGACACGTATGCTAATGCATCCAATGCAGAGCCTGATATTCAAACACCGTACAGGACAGAGCCTGCCTCCGGGAAGCGTGATGCAAAAATTTTGCGTAAACAAGGTCACAGCGCAAAGATTAAAGTAAGTCATATGAATAAGGCCATAAATCTTATTCAAAACAAACCTGCTACATCATTTCCACCGCCAAAGTCACTCTTGGGGTTACCACCCACAAAGCAAGAGCGTTCAACAATGCTTCCTTCCAAACCGAATAGAAGCACAAAAGTGACCAACCATCCATTATATTATAAGCCAGTCAGAAAAAACCATTCCACACGCACTGATACTCTAGGTACACACAGTGAGCGTCTTATTCCAAAACCAATAAGTGTACATCGTATTCCCACTCACCAAGCTCCACCAGACTACCCGCACAATTTGACGCTAGATGCTTATCAAACGAGTAAATTTTCAATTCGCCAACCGGCCACTGCTACACCGGGTCCACATGCGGTGCATTTGTGTCCTCTCATACATCCTACCCGCCCGGCTGCACATGGTTACTCGCAATGGACGTCCCACGATGTTAAACAAATAACAGGATACCCTTTTCTCCAAACACCATCCCAAACACAGCCACCTCCAAGTGTAAAGAATATGCCACACAATGCACCAGGTCTTGTCGATGTTCAGGGACTAACTTCCGCGGCGCTTTTCTTATGCATCAATCTTCTCCCATTCTTGAAACTTCCACTCTCAACTCCGACTAACATGCCCTGAACCCATCTGAGTGGCAACCCACATCATGCAACTCAGATAATCCCAGTCCCTTTCTTCCGATTCAATCATCTAACCAAAGAAGAGAATTGGTTTCAGTCGTCGACTTCTGCTTAAATGAAGGTAAAAATGGCATGCATACATCTATCCTGCTCCTGAATGTGCGCTATCTGAGTCCAAAGCTGCACACCCTCCGCACAATCTGTGCTGTAACTAAACCCACTTTCATATGCGTTACTGAGACCTCGCATAGTGATGCTGTAAAAGATTCAGCAATCTCTCTTCCTGGATATAATATATTCCGTTTGATCGAGTGTCTAAACTTGGGGGCGGCTGCCTAATTTACAGCCGAACTGATGTGAATGCGTCATTCCTGATTGATCCACATGTGAGCGACTTGTATGACTCGGTATGGATACATAGCAAACACACTCCTCCTCCAATCCTTATTGGGTGTATTTATCTCCCTCCACACACCCAGGGGCATATCCCTACGTTAACGGACCTTTTTTCAAAGTTAGCACGTTTCCGTATACTCGGAAAATCATAGCAGGAGATTTAATTATGCCTGAAGTAAACTGGGGTAGCCCTATTTGTCCTCCTAGATATGCTTCATTGCTTGCATAACTCTCCCACGACGGATGGGTTCAGGTCATACAGCAAAAAACTAGGTTGAAACACATACTTGACTTGGTCTTCACAAACGGTGTTCTACAGACAACCACGGCTGTGGGCCCCGTGTTTCCCGGTGGTGATCACCATCTAGTACTTTGCACCATTGAAGGAACCCAATACATTGTAATGCCTGCGCCGCGCCTCATTCATAACTTCACATCAATTTTTAACCTCCTTTGCCATCGTCGTCCGTTCCACAGACTGGACTGACTTCTTTTTTTTATGTGACGACGCTCAATACTCCGTAAATATGATTTACAAGACACTTCTTGATCTCTTGACATCTGTATCCCCGCCAATTAAAAGAAATGCAGTAACCAGTACTTTGATAAAAACAGTTTAAAACTGCTTCGTTCTCTATCAAAGACACGACGACAATACAAACATACCCATTGCTTTGGGCATCTACTGTCCATTCAACGCATAACAGCTGTTTTCAGCTCCTGGCGACAACGGTGCGAAATTCAAGAAGAGCAAGCTTGCATCGCTCAGATATCGAATCCCCGACTCCTCAGTCGATTAATGCGATCTCGAAACCCTCGTAACTCCGATGACATTACCGCGCTTCGGTTGGCCGACGGCACTCTCAGTAGTGACCCACAAACCATATGTGAATCTGCCAATTCTTACTTCGTGAGTTGCTACTCCTTGTCAAAAGATCTTGGATTCCACTCTCCACTTGCATCCTTCCTGACCGATAGCTGCTACCTTGCCGTGGTGGTCAGGCTTCCGCACTGCAATGATCCTGCGGGCTACACTGGAAGGAACGACGTTCCTGAAGGTTCAACCATGCCAGAAAGGCCAAAGGGGAGCAGTCAGACGAAAAGCAGCAACTCGAGAGGTCACTCCAGCTTCGCCGCAGGGCGTTGAAACAACACGGAGAATGACAGATACCAGTTATAAGTTCACGCTTGTTTGGCAAAAAGTAGGACGCCAGGGGTTATTCTTGACGGTGATAGGGATTGTTCAATCCCACTGGACAGCTATCGCCCGCCTCAAGCTGGGCAGCCTTCAGCCAGTAAGGTGCTGTCCCGCCAACGTCTGCTTTCCTCATTGGATGCATGGGGATTAGGATCAATCCGAAAGGCGGACGGTACACACCGCACCAGGCAACAAAAGAAATTGACAAATGAGACAAAATTTAAAATCGAAAACACAAAATCAATCTAGAAATTTGGTTAAAGTAGAAAAAGGTAGATTTGTAGGCTCTCGCTGCCTTGCGGATCAGACTATTGAGTCAAAGGCCCCGGTTAGGGTTCCCAAAGAAAAACCCATACATACCCGTTGCCTTGCGGGTCAGACTATTGAGTCAAAGGCTCCGGTTAGGGTTCCCAAGGAAAAACCCACACTTTCCCGTTGTCTTGCGGGTCAGACTATTGAGTCAAAGGCTCCGGTTAGGGTTCCGAAAAAAAACCATACACACCCGTTGCCTTGTGGGTCAGACTATTGAGTCAAAGGCTCCGGTAAGGATTCCTTAAGAAAAATCCCTTCGACGGAGTGGGCTCCCGCGAAGTATTCAGTGCCCTAAAGCCCCTAGCACCCCTCCAACAGACAAGGCCATTTCTCCTTCTTCCCAGTCTAACATTTCTCATTTTACTATTTCACACTACGCCACACGTTTTTGGAACCCAAAACAAGTAAGTCAAAACAAAAATTATCCCGAAAAACTTCAAAAAACAAGTCTTATATTCAGACCAAGAAATTCTTTTCACTTCGCCGCATTCAACGTCCGCACTTTATGTCAGATTGGACAGCAAGCCACCCTAGCTAGAACCTTGGAAATTTTTGATATAGATGTATGTTGCGTCTCCGAAACGCGCATACAGGATCCAACTTCTGTCATTACACTCCATTCCCCAGATCCAACCTCCAACTCCACGCTACATTTTTCGTGTATCCGGCAATTCGGCGTCTTATGCTCGTGGTCTTGCTGGTGTCGGAGTTGCAATAAGTGCGAAAGCAGAGTCTTCACTAACGGAATGGATCCCAATTAGCAGTCGGTTGTGTGCTGTCCGGCTGGATGGATCTGTGCGAGTTAACCGTAATAGATTGAAGCGTCGATCCCTGTTCATCGTTTCTGTATATGCGCCTACTGAATGCAGCACACCTGAGGTAAAAGATTAATTCTACCGCGATGTATCTCAGTTGCTCCAACACATTCGTTCATCCGATGTCGTAATTGTATCTGGTGATTTCAACGCTCAACTGGGATGCATTGACGTGTCCGAAAGACATCTGGGTGGACGATTTACAATCCCAGCAAACCGAACTGACAACGTTGATCGTCTGATGCAGCTGTGTACGGATCATAACATATTTCTTGCGAGCACAAACTTTTCTCACAAAAAACGTCATCTAGTCACCTGGCGTCCACCATTGCCTTCTCAGAATTGGACCCAGATAGGCCATATTGCCATCAGTTATCGCTGGCGTGGATGCATTCAGGACTGTCGCTCCAATTGGTCCACATCTGTTGATTCTGATCATGCTCTGCTGCGCGCTCGCTTTCGTCTACACCTGGTTAATGTCGCACTAGGGTGCACACGATGCGCCCTTTACAGCACTTTCAGAACGATGACCAGCGGTCTGCTTTCCACGCAGAATTATCTCGTCAGTTGATGGAGCCACCACTTTCTCATGACCTCAATGAACATTGGCTGCAGATTAAAACAAAGATACTAACCTCTATGGATGCAACAACACATCTGGGCACCAACCATGAAAACAAACGATGGATAAGTTTTGCCTCAGTCGCGTTACTGGATAGCCGTACACACATTCCGTCAGATTCAATTCACGAGGCTACACGCAAGACTCTCCGACGACAGCTGATCAAGAGCCTGAAGAACCACCGTGAGCAGTGGTGGATTACGAAGTGCAAGGAGATGGAAAAGCTGCTGCGATTGGAGATAGTCGCACCTCTTTCGTCTTATAGGAGAAACCGGTCGACGGAAGGCTGGTGTAAGCGAACTCATCAAGGAAGCTGACGGTTCCTTAATCCACTCATAGGACCGCCGTCTTGAACGATGGGCGGAGCACTTTAAAAGCCAGTTCAGCTGGCCTGTAGCCACATCAAATCTGCCGGATACCGTCAAATTGCCACACTCCGAGTAGACACCAGCCCTCCATCGGAGCAAGAGGTGTTACGTGAGGTGAGTTTCCTCAAACGACACAAGGCTGCCGAACCGGATGGGCTGTCTCCGTCCAAATTCAAGGATGGGCCTCAGCTCTGATCTCCGAATTGACGAGATTGCTTCACTCCGTATGGGAACAAGAAAAAGTGCCCAGAGAATGGTGTGAATCGGTAATCATACCGATTTAAAAGGAAGGAGACAGATCCTCTTGTGAAAGACACAGAGGTATCAGTTTGGTAAACGTCGCTTCCAAGCTGCTCACTGGTATTGTCCTCCGACGTCTGTCGAAAGCACGCGAAGGTTGTACGCGTGAAAACCAAGCTGGGTTCCGACCCGGTAGAGGTTGCATCGGCAACATTTTTACTCTTCGACAAATTTTAGAACATAGACATATTTCCCGTAGACCAACTGTATCCCTCTTCCTTGATCTAAAGGCGGCTTTCGACTCAGTCGACCGCAGAACCTCTGGCGCTGCCTCTCTTAGAAAGGAGTACTAGATAAATTCATTTCACCAATAATTTCGTTGTACGCTAGCAGCCAGAGTTGTCGTGTTCGCGCTTACGGTGGTTTCTCCTCTGAGTTCACCACAGAAAGTGGTGTTCGTCAGGGTTGCCCCATTTCACCCTTTTTATTCAATTTTGTTGTTGATACTATTTTCGACATTGCTTTATCCTCTTGTGAAAATTGCGGCATCGAACTTTTTCCCGGTGGCAAACTGTCTGACTTAGAGTACGCGGACAATGTTGTGCTTCTAAGTGAAAATCCGGGTAAGTTGCAGTTTCACTTAGACAAATTGAGTGTCTGTGTAGGTATGTTCGGTATGCGTTTTGCACCTTCAAAGTGTAAAATGCTTTCACAGGACTGGGTTGGTCCAAGCCCAACTCTCACCATAGCCGGGGAACCTATAAACAAAGTTGACAAGTTTTGTTACTTAAGTAGTTACATCTCTACCTGCGGTCAAATGTCGGATGAAGTGTCATCGCGCATACAGGAAGCTCGTTTGGCCTTCGCCAACTTGAACCATCTGTGGCGCCAACGCAATATCCGTCTGACCGTCAAGGTCGAGTGTATGCTGCGGCCGTACGACCAGTTCTGCTCTACGGTGCAGAAACCTGGCCGTTGCGCACAGAGGATAGACGAAGACTGCTGATGTTCGATCACCGCTGTCTACGCAGCATTTGTAGAGTTTTTGGGACAACCGAGTCAGCAATATTAAGGTCAGACGTAGAGTGCTTGGCAACCACGGTAAATCACTGGACCAAGTATTTGCCTTCAAAGACTGAGGTGGTTGGGGCACGTGTTGCGCATGTCCCCAGATAGACTTCCAAGGCGTGCATTGCTCGCTGAGATTGGTAGTAATTGGCATCGAGTTAAGGGTAGACAGTCCATGACATGGCAGAAAGGTATGAAAACCTTAACTGCTGGACTGAGTCGCGTGTTCGTGTGAGACTACCTGGATGGGTTCCACGAGATCCACCCACCTTATGGTTAGAAACTTTAGGTGACATGGCTAAATGCCGTGAACAGTGGCGTTCTTGCATTCATTTTCTTTCTGCTATTTAAGTTTTATATTTTTTCTTGACTTTTTACTTCCCGCCTGGAGTCCGATTGGAGATGCTTGGGACGGCAACCAAACCAATGCCACTCATGTGCCCGGTTAATGGTTGCTGAACTGAACTGAACTTGCATCCTACTTAAATGCTACGAATACATCTTTGAACATCATCACCCTCTCCCTGAACGATGTTTGCGTTCAACTTCGTGCGCTAACGGCTACTAGCCTCCCGGGACCCGATGGCCTCCCTTCGATTCCATTACTGCAAGGCGGAACTGACCTTCCTGTGCTTCCACTTCACTTCTTTTCATCATCCTTAAAACAAGGACTTGTTCATCACAGTGGAAACGGTCTATCGTTTCTTCGCGCTATAAATCGTGACCAAGGACAGCTATCGAAAGCTATTGCGGTATACACCATATCAGCGTAATCTCCGAGTCCTTGAACGCATTATAAAAACTCCTCTAACAAAATATCTTTCTTTCAACAACTTTCTTAGTGACCGTCAACATGCTTCCTATCACATCGGTCTACTACATCATGCCATTTTGATTTCTGTGATCTGATTTTTTCTGCCCATGAGGCTGGTCAAAGCATCATAACCATTATCTAGATATAAAAAAAGCATTTGATAGAGTCCCCGGTGCGACCCTGCTCAGTATTGTTGCTAAGGCCGGAATTAAAGGATCACTCTACCGCTGGTTCCGCTCTTACCTCGCTGATAGGATTCAAGTTACTAGAATATCGGACTGCACTTGAACACCAGCCCCAATCACTAGTTGTTGTTGTTCAAGGTAGTGTTTTGGGTCCCATTCTCTTTTTATTGTATATAAACAGCGCATTAGAAAATGTTACTCATGAGATACCTTCTTATTCGCAGACGACATAAAAATCGTTTATAAATTCAATGTAAACAACATGGCTTCTTCTCTTTAAGCGATTCAAAACGACTTGGATTCTCTTTCAATGTGGTCCAGCACATCGGGGCTTAAATCTCAACCGATAAAAGCTTAATACTCTCTTCCTGTTGCCTCTTTACTCTCTTAACGTTTTTGTTTTGTAACTCGCCTCATCCTGTAACCTATGAAATCCGTGAATTGGGCGTTCGATACTCCTGCTCTTTCAACTTCACTGACCAAGTTCATTACCAAATAGCAAATGCCCAAAAACTCTGTCACTATATTGTACGCACTTCAACCTTCCTCCTATCCAACTGGCGCTGTACCAGCAACGTATACGGCCAGTACTAGAATACTGTCCAATTGTCTTCCAACACTACTCTCAAAAAGACAGGCACAGTATAGAGCGTATCCAACGCTTTTTCACTAAAAGGTTACTGCCTTCTGGAAGCACCCTCAACTACCGTCAGCGACATGAACACCTTAAACTTGACCCATTGTGGTTGCGACGGCTGAAACTCAACCTTATTTTATTACACAGGTTGATCCACTCCCAGGTGCACACAGCTTTTGCACGACCGATTCTTGCATCTTCCACCTACCATAGGCGTAACTCGGTTTGCATATTGAAATGCAACACATCACGTACAAGTTTCCTCTTTCTACTCCCGCCTATGGAATAAACTTGTACAAACTATTCGCACAGTCGACAGCGACAGGTCATTCAGTTATTTGCTGCATAAATTTTTATCAATACCTAACGTAAAACAATTGTCAACCGATAAACTTTGTGAAGATGGCCCGCGCAATGTATAATCGTTTTGCATAACCAGCTCAGCCTTTTTTTCTGCACAGCTATTCTCTAGAAATGCCGCTGGCTGTTTGAGCTTAATATTCCCTCCCATCTGTACCATATCTTCAAGTTGATCAGACCACTCTCCATGTCTTTATGTGTTATTCGTCATCTCTAAAGATTTCCAGATGCGTTAACCTGACACAGTTTGCTTTAGAGCCTTTGAACATTATGGCTTCTTAGTTTATACGAAGGTATGAAACCTAAGTCACTAGATACACCACCAAAACAGAGTTTGTATTATAATACAAGTTGTAAGATGCAACTCGCAAGTTTCGCCTAACTTTTACTTTGACCATCAGTACTATGTTCTATCTATTACGATGTATTTGCCTTTTGCAACGAATAGAAGCTTATACATCACACTAAACTTGTATCTGTTTTCTTATAGTTGTCTCATTATACGCTGAATGTCTCATTACTTAGAGTAATGACCCTTTTGAAATTCTACCTTCGCCCTTCAACCTATATATGTTTAATCATCATCACAACTTCTGCAACTATACTAACAGATTTCATTAACTCTCTACCCTCAATAGTTCACGACTCTGAGCGACCGTCGTCCGACAAGCATATTTCCAAAAATGTAAACCTTCTGGGCGTCAATCATCCCTTCCTTGGCTCCATATCACAATGAAAATCGGACGTCTACAGCAATATTACGAAACCCAATCAAAATCTGGAAATGTACACGTTGGAACATTTCAGATCGACTGATTATCCGTATTCATTGCTTCAAGAGTAACTTCAATCAACCAAGCGACTGAAACATCAAAATTTAGAAATTTGACTTACTGATTTCGACAACCTTGAACACCTTCAACATTTGAATTACCGCGATTATGTTTCATGACTCTAGTTCACTTATTATCTATTTCACACTCCAAATGACCCCGACATTCACGTTATTTATATTTGCTTCAACATGTTTGTATTGCTGGGTGGTGATTGTGGCAAGAGTCAATTATACCATTTTCACCTCTCTCAGCCTTGTATTTTTGCGGGCGCTTGCTTGGCCCAATATGCTCCGCATATATGCTATTGATCTTGCCGAAAGGCATGTGTCTCACGATCATGAGAATAAATATTATTATTAATATTATTATTATCATTATTATTAATGTATGGACGGGTCTGGATCACAAAAGATGGAAAAATCAGTTCAATCAATCATGGCCCTCATCTCCGCTAGGTTTTTACTGAAGCAATTACGTTGTTTTATTTTTCGAAACGGTTTAGTCGTCATGTGTGCGTAAAGATCTTTGCTGTAAATTGTTGGACATAGTTTTGAAATGCAATGATCAGATTTACCGATTGGGGCAGATTTCTGTACTGCAAATAGTTTTGGCCTGTTTGTAAATATGAAGTCCAGACAAGCCTCTAATCTTGTGGGGAAGTGAACCAAATTCGTCAATCCAAGGGTTGAAAGGAAAGTGGGGTCGTGCTTGTTCAAGTCACCAGTGAAAACACATAGGGATCTATCAGCTTTTGTAACGATAGATGTTGTAAGAGAATCACAAAATGCTGTTAGTTCTTGCGAAGAGATGCAAGGGGTAAGGTATATGTTCCAAAAGATGATGGACCTAAAGCCAGAAAGAAAACGTGGTCAGCATTCAAGTACGTGACAACTTATCTTTTTTGTGGAGTATTCATATATCACGGGCGTAGCGGTGGACCGACTTTCGTTGATGTATGTAATTACTCCTCCTCCACGATTGTGATGGTTTGAAGGGCGGTCCAAGCGGTATAAATGAAAATCCTCAATCTGAATCGCTTCATTTAGAACGTCACTGTGTAGCCAAGATTCTTGTATCGCAACGATTCCTGCGTTCGTGTATTCGTTCTTGCACAGGGTAGCAGTAATTCCGTCAATCTTCCCACCAATGAACCTACGTTACTTGAGAGGATCAACGGAATTTGCATTTTTGCAGCCAAAAACCGCCTTAGTCCAAACTGCCATCCTGCTGGATGTTTTTTAACTTTTCCGTCCCGTTTTCTAATTACTCGTTTGTATTTATTTCGAACAACGTGACCAAAGTTAGTAAATTCTTCGTTCCGCGCGATAACGCAAAACGACTTTAAGAACTCGCGTTGTGTGGGACAACATAGGTGATCTTGAAATTGATTGAGCAGTAGGTGCAGAGATTGTCCACGGTAAATGGTGTGCTATTATTGTTCGAAGAGCAGCACGGCCAAAAATTCGAAAGCCACGCCGTATTTGAAGAATGATTACTAGTGGTAACGAAGTAGCATTAACGGCTGTTTCGTGTTCAGTGAAGTGAATAGAGGAATCAACCTTTATTGATCTCAAAGGAGCTTGGGTTTTGAGTTCATTGCCACCTGTAAACACCACACGTCGCAATGCCATACAACTGCCATCGTTATCTCACCAACAAAATCCCAATCTGCTTCCAATACGTGGGTTGACTACATCACTTTTGGTTGGTAGTGATGTACCGCAAGCACACTGGTTAATGGACAAAAATAATCGTAAACCTGACGAGTTGTTCGCTCTAAAGGGTCCATTCGGCTGGATGCTACTCGGACCAAAGTTTTCCATAATTGGAAATCGAGGAAAAAGCGATTGTTACCCATCTAGCCACAAACGAATTGAATCCTCAACTGGATAGATTCTTCAATTTTGAGATTGCGGAAACTGATTGTTGCAAACGTCATTTGTCATTAGAAGATAAAAAGGCCCTAGTGGTAATGAAATTTACTTGAAAATTATTCAATGTGCACTATCGGATAGTTCTTCTGTGGAAATATGGTTTTTCCTGTTTACCTACTAACCTAAGTAAGGTCATCAACAAACTCTATGCCCTCGAACATTGTGTAGAGCGAGATCAAAAGCTGGGATGTCTATATACAGCAAAGATTCAGGAGTATCTAGACCGTGGATATGCAGAACGGGTACCCGAACATGAACAGTATTTTAGTTGGCCTTCAATTTGTTATCTCCCTCTTCATGCAGTATTCAAAGCGGTAGATAAAGAGAAGATTCGCGTTGTTTTTAATTGTGCAGCTAAAGAAGAATGTAATTCATTGAATCTCCAGCTGAGAACCGGACAAGACCTTGTAAATTATATTTGTGTTGTGTTATTGCGCTTCGGGGATGAATATTGTGCATTGGTCGCTGACATCGAAGCAATGTTTCATTAGGTGAAGGAACCACTAGCGGGTCGTATTGGTCTACGTTTGTTATTTGGGTCAGAAAGGCAAATTGAATACTACTCTTGAAGCGTATTGTTCATACTTTTGGAGAATCATCTCCTCTTAGTTGCCCCAGTTTAGCGCTAAAAAGTTGTATTCAACGTCATACTAAGAACACTAAGAAAAACGATTTGGCTGCTGCCCAAAGAGCTTTTTTCTTCTCAGTACGCTCTCAGTAAAGGAAACCGTACAGATAATCAAGAAACTGTACAACGCTTTGAACGCCTATGAGTTCCGTTGAACCAATTATCACAGTAATGCTTCGACAGTTATCATGCAGTTCTGCCAGACGATTTTGCTGCAAACAAAATTTTTCTAGACAGGCAACCTGAAGTTTTTTGACGTACCTTGCGTGTTCGTTGGAACAATAAGTCCGACAAAGTTGAATTCAATGTGTAATGTTGAAGCCAAGCAAACCAGGAGATTACTGTTTTCCATTGCATCGTCCTTATTTGATCCACTTGTTTTAGTTTCCCATGTGTTGGTGCCAACGAATTGCATTATTGTAGAGTAATGCTGACAAGGAGCTGATTGGGATCAACCCATTATCATCAAAGAAATTGATCGATGGCTGTCTTATATTTGGTTAGTTGAACATTATACTATACCATGATGCAATCGTCCCACTGCGTTTAGTTGAAGAGGTGCAACCAAGTGACATAAGTTTTTGGATGCACCTGAATTGATGTATGTAGCTGCAATCTATTGACGTCTTAGTAAAGAAACCGGGTCGGTTCATTGTATTTTATTACTAGGAAAATCACGTGTTGCACCACGAGCCCACTTAGGAACTAGCCGCCGGTGCCTTATCCTTAATGTTGACGATGTTTTTTAAGGAGAAATTGTCGTCCCCATAAGCTCAATCATTTTTAGGACAGACTCAATACCGGTGCTTGAACTCATTCAAAACATGAACTCTTGTTTCGAAACTTACGCTGCTAATTGGCTAGCCAAGATTCACGAAGTTTCCACAACCTGCTAGTGAGCGTTCGTTGATGGAAGCTTGAATACATGGGATATAGCATTGAGACAAATTCATGTTATCATGGTCTCCCCAAAGTGTAGTTTATTGGTCCTGAATTCCTATGGAAACAAATTCGTGAATGTTCTCCGCAGCCAGCTCAAAAATCAGCACCAACTGAGGATATCAAGCCATTAGAAACTTTTGTAAATTCCACTCAGTGTATGCCGTGCATCCTGAAAAAGTTTGCTTACGTTAGTTCCCGTTTGGTATAATCAGATAAATTGTTTGATTACAAAAATTTTATCGAACAGTTGCGTATCCTGATACAAATGTTCTGACAAGATTTTTGTCAATCGAATAACTTGAAGCAGCTGAAAATAACCTACTACGCTTAATCCAGAAAGAACAGTTTTTAGAAAAATGAAGTCTATTGCTCAGTATTGAGAGAGAGATATTGAGAGAATTTCCCACGAAAGTAATATTATGGTAGAAAAGTCATGCAATACAATCCAACCATAGGAAACGCCTACCATTATTTAATCTATCAGTGAGGAATAGTTCACTTTTAGTTATCATTTTGTAGAATACGTTTCCAAAAAATCAGTTTATGAATGTGAGTTTATCAAGTAAAACTGAAATTGGACATATTTTCTCATGGAATATTTGTAGTGTGGTTTACCTGCGTATAACTACTTTTGATACACCCATTAGAAGAGTAAACGTTCTTGAGATTGATCAGGAGGAACAATAATGTATTCAACAAATGAAATATTTTATCGTGGCCATCACATTTTTGTTTTCTAGATACAACGAGCAATCAATGGTGATTGGATGTGCTTCAGTTAATCTATTGAGAGATGTGATTTGCGAAAGCAATGGATTTTTGATACCCACACATTGCGTTTTCAATATATGCATTTTTTGTCCGCAAGGAAGTAAATAACAATTTTACGGGCAAAATGTCCAGTATAATGATGAAAGACACAGTGAACATTTTTAAAATAAAAACGTTTTACTCAATGCACATCTTTATTTCATGTAATATTTCTTGTCCATTCTTTATAAACAACCAATCTCTATTGGTAACGCTAAACCATTGCTTGGTGAATGTGAATTTAAGTAAATCAATAATAGCAATAATATTTTTCTCCGTTACTTGATTTGATAATTTACAGTTGATTTATTATATATAGAACAGCACATAATCATCCGTGGTTTTAAATTTATATCGTTACATGATTCAATAATCAAGAATATATACATTAGAAGCCGCATATTTATTTCGTATTAAATATGAGGAATTTAGTGCGAATTTTTGGGCCAGGTGACCACAAGTTTGAAATTGCGGAGTGACAAATATTTAGATCAAACATTTCTAATGTTGATTTTACTTTTCCCAACATTCTTACGTTTCGTTAGGTAGGAAGATAGGCAAGAGGATATGCATGTCCTTACTTATTTTTTTAGAGTATAAGTTGCAGTAATGTTTGTGTGAAACGTAGTTAGAATAAATTTGGAAACAAGATTCAGAATAGTGCAACATATTTAATTATTGCGGAATTATTCTTAATAGCATAATGCCAAGGATTCATTTCAATTGGATGCAATAACACATGCAATGAACAACTACATACTACCGAGATTTGATGCATGTTGCTATAGTCCAATGCAGCGTCCAATCCTTAGTAGTGATGCGGATGGCGTTCGTAGCTTGCTGCAATAACCTGAGACGATGGTGGATGAATGAAACATTTTGAGTTATATTCGAAAACCTTGTCTGCTTATTCTTCAAAATTTCAAAGTGTTGTATGGGCTTAAAGATGTAAAATGATGCAACCTAATTCGGATCTTGAAGAAATATGGTACACCAGACACATTTAGCAACATTCTTCATAAATCCGGAGTTGTTACATAGAGCAGATGACACAAAAAACTAAGCTAATTTGAAAACATTCATGGATCCGAAGTTACAAAGATGGGTTAAACAATGCTTCAACACTTATCAAATCTGCTACACAATGGGTTCAGTTAAGAATTGAACACGCCCTAGCTTCACTTAATAAACTGAGATGCAAAATAAAAGTCATCACAATGCTGCCATTGTATTGTGACGGAATATTGTGTAAAAAAATGACGTTTATTAATTGTAACGTCATCCGAAAATTTCTTAAAGTTGGTAATATGTATTACGTAAAACCCAGTCAACCAATGCTCTCAGTTTTACTCAACGACCAACAACAAGGCATGTGAGTGAATTGAATAAGGTTGTTTTTAAAAGTAAGTCTAATTAAAACCACGTTTTGAAGAAAAATACAGAAATAAAATGACATAGTGACAATAACTGAACGACTGCCGCTGTTCGTTTCACTCAATAAGGTCACGTAATCTTTCTACCCGAAAATGAGTTAATATCCTGGACCTCATTCTGGTAGGCCTAGACTGCGTACGCGACTCAGTAAATCTTTTAAGATTCACATCTTTCAGTCTTATTAGCGATTGTTCACCATTACTCGATGCCAATTACTCTCCGTCTCAGGAAGCAATGCACGTTGTAGAAAGCTACCTGGGAACATACACAATACGTGTCTTAACCCATCGGTGAAGATAGGTTCAATATCTGATGCAGCGATTCAACTTGTTTACTAAGCAACCTACGCTCGACATCAATATTACCGCGTAGACAGCGGTGACCAAATTTCAGCAGTGTTTGCCTATCTTATAAGCGCGGCGGGCAATCTTTTGCAACGTAGAAAAGGAATTTCAGTACGGCGGTGGTTTGAGGTGACGGTTTGACCTATATTTACTCGGTGTCACAGATAGATCAATTTGACGAAGAAAAGATGAATGTCAACAATGCAAAGGGTTCAATGTGGTTGTTTTAGTTCAATCGTCAACCAGGGTTCAACGTAAACAACCACAACACCAAGCATAATCGCAATCGACTGGTGTAGGACAACAAGATCGATAGCTCTGGATGTATGAAAGCCAGCGATAAATAATATCCCCATGGTCTATCTGTGTCCAGTTTTTTGAATGATACGAACAAGCAATGTTATTAGTTGCAGTTTTCTCTCAAATGTTTCAATAATAAGTAATATATTGTTATGCGCACACAGCTTTGCAATGCATTTACTATTTTTAGCTGAGTCTGGTTCATTGTGGAATATTGGCCAACATTCCTTCCGGAGATATCAATGCATTCGAGCTTTGTCTTGAAACAAAAGGTAAGTATTAGAACATCAAACGTACGAATGCGCATGGGTAACTGCTACATTGTGATGCAACTATTCTTCGACTTCCGGCGTAATGCATTCAGTCAGCGCGTGTATATTCAGAAGTTCTACTGGAATGGACGCTACTATCTGTTCCCAATTATTGAGCACTAATCAATCTAGTCAACAAAATGTTAAATGGGATCCATTGAATTCATAGAAACACGATGTTTGCACTCAACCTGACCGCAACCTATGCAAAATCATGTTGAATACATGTGAAATTGCACATTATACGGAAAGTGTAGTGGGAGGTAGAGCTTGGGTCTGAGTTATGGTGAACGAAAACTAAATTTACAAATTTTACGGCTATAACATCCCTACGGTAGCTTTAAGTAAAACGCAAAATTCCATCAATGACGCAAATGAACACGAAAATGATTTCCAGTAACTGCCGTAATTTGATGAGTCAATCTTCAAAGCGACATACATACGCAACTCAAAACCCCTTGTTACCGGTTAGACAGAGTGTTCCAAAAATGGAAGTTAACCGATTGTAAGACACTCAGTCATATATTCGGCTAAATTGACGCCACAGCGATCAGAAATAATAGAAGAACGCTCGACCGGATGCCGCAATGCCAACAAAAATGTTGCCATATACAGAATTTGTCGGAATAAGAGTCGACATTTTAAACAAATAGTTTACGTCACGAAGCAATGCATTATTGAGTGACAGTGACATAATATGATGCGTATTTCCAAACAACAACATAGTTATAAGAACGATGCGGAAAGCACATTTAGATTTGAGATACTAAAGTGTAAAACAACTATTATCTGCCCATAAGTGAGAGTTAGGATACGGCAAACGTGTGCAAAGGTGATGTCTGTATCGGGAAATGATCAAATATAACTAAGATATATCTCGGAGTTCAAATGTATAGCAATGCAAAATACATGAGGGAACAGAAGAAGGTGGTGAGTATGTATGCACAGTGCTGGTACCTCTGGCGGAAAAAAGCTCATCTTGTTACGTAAAACGTCTGGTACACTCTCCCATTCAGAAAAGCGGCATAAGTTAATGTAATAAAGTTCTGGGGTTACAACTAGGGCGTTCTTTGTTCTCTCTGACATATAGTTTGGATTTGTAACGCACCAAAGCAAAAAGGATTGAATGTTTTGTATATACACATTATTTGCGCAACTTGTCGGGATAATGTTTGTTTAGATATACTTGTTTTGTGTTCCAATAACGTGTAACGGAATGAGCTCCTTTTCAAATGTTTGCTAAATTGATCATACGAGTCAGCAAGGAAGGCTGTATTCACATGTCCACACGGTCAAGTTTGTGGAGTAGACTACTGGACTAAGATGCACGACGTAGCAATTTCAAGGCATGGGTAGAAAACAACACACAGTTTCGGCAGTGTTGCATGAACGATTTTCGAAATTTTCATTTGAATCATTCGGAAATTTAGTCACATAAGCTTCCTTGAGTTTATCTGCCAGCTTTGTCCCCGTTACCTGAGCCAATAACTCCGTCAATCTGAATGGAATTCAATATCTTCGTCATGGAAAATTTTGGACGTTATAGTACCCAAAGAGCTTTTAGGGTTATGTGTTGAAAGGGCATTTGACGGAATGCAAAACAAATAATTTCGCATCGTTACCATCCATAATGAAAATTCTATGAACTCATAAACATATATTTCCTTCCATTATATAGATCACACTATTGCACGCAACTGGACCACGCAGTTCAACGTTATCCAGTGCAGATCGTTAAAACATTTTCCAGTATACTATGCTTTTTTCCCTTATCAGTTGAAATGTGAAATGATTTTGTGTATTCGGAAGCAGATAGTGTTGATTCTTTTCATTCGTCTCTATTTACAATTGACTGGCGATTGTCACAATAGTAAGTTGCACCAATTTTCCTACTCAATCAACATGTTTTCTTCCGCCTACTTTAGTGGATTTATACAATATATGAATATATTATTAAAATTAATGAAGAGAGGTGTCTAATGATCCTGAGAATAAAATATTATTATTAGTGTGAATAAAGCCGACATTATGTGTCACGCAATCCGTACTTGATGATCAATGACACAGTCAAGAGCGAACTGTATTTTATCTACTTGTAGCGGACTCTGACAAGATAGCGATAAAACTGGAGAAAGTATTGTAAGAATTATATAAAAATAATATAACTAACAGTAGAAAGTTTCGAAGGTCCGATAACCGTTACAGGAAATTAAATAAAATAATCAATCCAACAGTGATGTAGAATTCTTTTCAAGTATCAATTCGACATGGAGCACGCACTAATTTACAAAATGATAGGAAAAGAGACAGAACACTACAAGTGCTCCCCCTAGAATGTTTGGTGTGGCAAACGAGCGATAGGAGATGAATGCAAAAAGTTCAAATACCAAAATCAACAAAACTTGAAGTAGGTTGAAGTTTTCTGCCTGTTCGCATTTGAGGTGTTACCCTTACAAATGACGGAAAATTAATTGTGGGTTAGGAACTTGTGGCAGATGCATGTTCTGTGGTGAATGGGGTGAAGTAAGAACATTGTTTCGGTAGTTCTTCGGAATCAACGTAAGCAGCATTTGGACGATCAACAGAAACACTTACTCTGGTACCATTACGATCCATAATGAAGTATTTGTCTCTGCGTTCGATGACTTGGAAGGGACATTCATATGGTGGTTTTATTGGCTTGCGCACCACGTCGACTCGGACAAACACGTGTGTGGCAGAAGTTAGAATAGGGTGAACGTAAGATGAACGCTGCGTTTGACTTGGGGAAGACGGTCGCAGTTGTTGCATGTGTTTTCTTAGCAGCTAAACGTAAGAGGAGGGACGAATTTCACCAGTTGTTACGGAAGTAAACATTCCACCTGGAAATCAAAGTAATGTTCCAAACAAAAGTTCAGCTACTGTGCAACCGATATCCTCCTTAAAAGTATTGCGTATGCCAAGCAAAACGATAGAAAGATTTTTACTGTAATCTATGCTTCCAAACAGCGCCACAGCAGCGTCCATTTGACTGTAAAGCCGCTTAAAGAGTCCATTTGACGCTAGGTGATAAGCTGTCATTTTTAAATGTTCACAACCAAGCAACCGATGAAATTCAAGAAAAATGGATGGGGTAAATTGGGCACTATGGTCATACGTGGTGGTTGGTGAAACGCCGAAAAAAATATTTAGGAGTCAATCAGAATACGAGCAACAGCTTCACTAGAAGCTTGTGGCCAGCGAGTGAATTGATCGACGCAGGTGAGTATATAAGTAGAGTCATTGGATGGTGGTAATGGACCAACAATATCGATGTGTATGCATGTAAAACGTGAATCAGGAAGGGAGAATTTACCTGGAGGGGGATAAATATGCCGAGAAACTTTGCTTCTCTGAGAAGATAGACACTGTTCTGACCACAAACGAATGTCGCTTGGCATTCAAGGTCAAGCAAAATATTCAGTGATAAGTCTGCAGTTACCCGTATTCCAGGATGGTAAATGAAAAGAAAGTGATCAAAAATCACGCGCCTTTGTTGTATATAGATATAAAGTCGGGGTTTGGAAGTAGAATTATAACAAAATATACCACCAGGTGGAGTTGATAACAGTAATTGAACAAAACGAAATCGGGGATGATTTTTGAGATTATACCAATCATCGTCAAACTGATTATCAACAACGGAATTGAGGTTAAACGAAAACCAAAATTGTCAACATCAGGCCGAGATAAGGTGTCCGCACCATCACTGTTGGAAGCGTCAACGTAACGTATATCAGTCGAATTGAGAATTGAGATATAATATCTAACTGTCTCGACTCTCTTGGAGAATAACGATCGGAATGCGTTTGAAATGCATGTTTTAAAGGTCGATGGTCCGTGTAAAGGATGAATGAAATACATTCCAAGAGGTGACGATAATGTTTGACAGCCAGATAAACGGCTAGTAACTCTCGACCGAAGGTACTATATCTCGTCTGAGTTGGTTGTAGTTTGCGAGAGAAGAACTGAAGTGGCTGTACAGAACCGCCAACTGTTAGCTGTAGGACTGCTTCAACTGCAGTTTGA
>JBBHEA010000092.1:0-37254 GCA_038088235.1 Zacco platypus | reverse complement strand
TTAGTTTTGCTCATCACTTAGAAGAACAGTGATGTGTTCAAAAACATCCCTGTGGGCTTCAACCAGCGTTGATAATGTTTATCGTTGTCGTAGAATAACGTCAACACTGCTTCATTTTTTCAACTAAATTTCCATGTAAAGCTTATTAAAGGATTCATATTACTTGGAGAATTATCATTAAGTGCACGCCAACACCATATATTGAAGCGCAATTGAGCAATTCCATATTATTTGTATAACATTAATAAATGTATCTGTTGCAAGCACATTATGGGAATTTGTTACTATTTGCAACCTATTACCAAGAAGACTTAATTTAAATGGATATCCTGTCATTAGTTCTGTATCATATTCTCCACAAACTGTGGATCAGGGGACGAATTTCTTCCAATTCCATCAAAATAATTCATCAAGACCCAATGACGCCTATTTCACCTGGCAGTTTCGCTTGCCATGCAACTGCAAACTCATCTTTTTCACACATATAACAACCCGACATTTGTACAATAAACGGCATTGTTCACAAAACAGCATAAGTCGAATTACTGATAAGAAATATTAAATTTGTACGTATTATTAATGTTATTAAAAAGTTCAGCCTATTTTATGACAAAAATAACATGATGAATGACAGATTTTGAATTACTTTACAGAAATTTATCCATTTCACAGACATCTGTTGTTGAGAACGAACTCTTACATTTGTCAAATGTTGATGTTTCTGCAAAATAATAATAACGATAATAATAATATCGTGTGATATAACGTACGATACAACTGATACTAAAATCTGCACTACTTTTCATACCAGTATAAAGTTTTGTTGACTCTGTATTCAAAGGAGGAATGAAATGCACTCTGATATATATAATACCGAAAAATGTGTAAACTTCTTATGTGTTCATTTCTTACGCATATTATATGGTCAATTATTCCTACAATTAAAAGAAAATTTGCTCAAATAGATTATGAAATTTCATGTTGACATCGATTTCATTGTGCGGTTTGGCTCATCGTAATTGAACGCACGTATATTGAGTTGAACCAATGCTAAAATAAATAGGAAAATAAAATTATTGTTGATTTTTTCAACATATATGGTATTTTGCATGCAAACGTCTTTGTCGTAGGATTGTACGCGAGAATATGGACACATCTGTAGGATGACACGTACCCATATTTCCAAAAATGCCGTCTTGTTTGAAGGTACAAATAATAAGGTACATTATATTTATATCAGCTACGTTGCTGATTTGTGGATTGTATATGTGTTCTTTAAGCATTAATGTTAGGTTGAATGGATCACTGAATGGATACATATTAGATTTTGTTAGTCACTTGTATTTTGGCAAGAAATCTTGGTAAATTAATACAGTTAGATGGTTTCTGAGTAAAATAAACTTGGTGTCGTTTCCATGTCTTTTAATAAAGATAACTGACCATTTTTACTGGCCTTGTCAGAACAGTAGTACAACACCATGCACGGGTAACACAATGTGTGCAATTATTGGGTATCATGTTAAATTTACCGCGAACGGGTGTTTCATTGTCAGGAAATTGATGAAAATAAATCATCTTTGAAAAACAAAGTCTATGAATCACTTGGTTTGATGTTGTTTGAAGATTTTTGGTTTCACAATGATGTAGACAACTTTAAAATCGATACATATGAGTTTCTTAGGTTCCACTTAGATCATTGATGCTGATAAAACAAACAACGTGGGGTTGTTCAGTTCGTGATTCATTGGCAGCCTGAGTTGAATTTGGTTTGCAATATTCCACTCCTAGGATAACGTGTTTGCTTGGAGAATGACCAATGTCGTCCATAAGGAACATATGCAAAAATTGTACGGATGGCTATTTTGAACATTTCATTGGCATTGTTTAATACATTATTTGTAAGTTGACATCACATACTGAATATTTGCTGACTAGTTCAATGATTTTGATACAAACTATGCAAACGCATTAGGTTTAGTAAACATTTCTGAATTTCCTACACGGACAAACCCTACTATTCATCTTGATATTGTTTAAGATCCTGTAATACCTTACGTTTTAAAGTCTTTGCCAGAAGTCGTCCCAGATTATGCAGTTGCTTACAAGGTAATACTTTCAATTTTTCATCGTTTACTTCAAAAAACGGTGCAATTTTGAGTTCCGAATACAAAAATGTAACCACGAATATATGAGAAATTGAAATACAATATTGATAGCACCATGTTTAGCCTATTCCTCAACGACGATATTTCTAAATTGTGTGAACCTCACAGACTACCTCAATATATTTTCGAAAGTATGTTGTACGTTTGAGAAGTATTTTGTCAAGGCTGATCCGTTTTTGTCTGTGAAATAAAAACTCCATTGGGGATTTATCGATTTGACCCACAAACATAGCCAACACAAACATGGTAATAGTTTGTCAGTCGTTATCCAAGATGAAGTTTGACTGCTGAACGTAATTTATCAGTGAACATTGTTTGGCAATAGTAGCTATCCCGAGATGTCTTCAAGTCCACTGGTTGGATATCCTGTAATTTGAAAAACAACCCATCAATTGAAAGCAATATGAACCTGACGTACACGTGCTCAACTATCAATAATTGATCCTACACTCCAGTTGACTCGCCCACTGTGTAGCATGAGCAATTCCGTTTGAAACAAATAAAGACCGCTTATCAAGATGGCCTTTATCCTCCCGTGCTCAGGGAATGTGCAAGTACTCTTGCTTACCCTTCGTTAGGAATAATCACTGGAAGTCTCAAAGACCAGAAATCGCAGATTGCTGGGAGCTCGTCTGTATTTAAGTGGTACCCATTAGGGACAAGGAAAAATGCAAGACACCTTGATAATATAGCCACCTAACTGAGAGTGTTTGAAAGGATCATACTTGATCAAATTATAGCCCAAATGCACCATAAGGATGCGAAACAATTTGCATATCCTAAAAAATGATCAACATTGGATGCAGTTGCCTTTTCAGCGCACAACATATCTTGTGCACAGCATGAAAACGAACGAAAGTTATTATTTTTTTGAAACAAATTAGTGCAATCGACAGTGTAATTCATACGCATCTACTTAATGTCTGAAAAAGTACGGTGTAATTCCATCGTTAATCGCAGTTATCTATGAATAATTTTAGAATTGGTAACAGTGAACCTAATAATTTGTGAGAGATCGGGCCAAATACTCAATACCTCTGGTGTACATCAGGGTGCAAAACAATTCCGATACCTGTTTTCAATTTTCATATCAACTCTACTTTAGAACAACGATATTACACTTCTAAAGTAAGCAAATGATGTGTTGTTCTGTTTCAGCTTACTATCGCATATTCGAACTGCTTTGAATCAGGCTTATATATACGATGTTTCATACTAGTTTACTGGAATATGGCTTCAGGTAATCAAATCCATGTGCTTTGATGTTACCTTTCCAATCTTAAAAAGGGATTACATTCCTAAATAAAAAGATGGTACTATTTCACTCCATATCAATAGCTCTTATCCTTCAGATGCCACATAATGCCTCAAAATGATCGGAGATGGGTGACTCTGGGGAAACGAGTAATGTCGTCCCTTTCACCAGACTGAAATACTTCCAAAATACATGTTGCCATGCAGTTTCAAATAAGGAAGTCTCATTCACTGCATTTTCGTGGAGGAGGTGTTGTCACAAAAGTGAAGGAGCGGAAGCATGCGTCAGCGCTATAAACTGGCTGAGGGTACATTGGCTGTCCATTTAAAGGAGTTGGCTGAACCCTGATTCCAAACCAACAACGGTGAGCTCGTGAACTTAGTTCTGGCAAATTGGGCGGATGAGATCAGGGTTATTCAAATATTATGATGCCGACTTAGTCCACCGGCTATACACTCTGACCATGCTGCCCTGTAGGACACACCTGGCTGTGCAAAGGCTAGAGGTTAACCCTCGAACATAATTTGCTGTCTTTTAATATCAACTCTTTTTGGAGAAAGGCTTCAGGTGTAAAAATCAGGTGAAAATCAGGAGTAGGTTTGAATTAGCCAGTTTTCTGTCGCTTATCGCAACCTTTTGGCAACTCCTTCGACGGCAATGGCCTACACTTTAAAAGTTTTACTGTTCCGTTGGATCAGCCAGTGACATGTAGTATGAGGGGTACTTCATAGGCAACAGCGCGTCCTCCATACATATCTACATAGGCTCACATCTTTTAATACAAGACCACCAATGAACAAACGTCACTATGCATCTGGAGATGACACTCCAGCTACGCTGTACGGCGTGGAAAAACACAGAGAACTACAGATACCGGTTATAAGTCCATGCTTGCTTGGCAAAACACAGAACGACATGGTTGTCTTTGAAGGTGTGAGAAATTTTTGAATCTAACTGAACAGCTAATACACGCCCCATGCTGTGCAGCCCTCAGCCGATAGGATGCAGTCTCACCAACGTCTGTCTTTTAATTGGGTTCATGGGGATCAGAGGAAATCCGGAAGGCATACGGTAATCAGCGCATCAAACAACAGTAAAACACAACGTAAGAAACCAACTCTAAAACTGGGAACCTGGAATGTTTGGACTATGCCCGACTGGAGTTTCACTTTATCTTCAGAACATTGGCGATCCTTGAAAGACAGCAGTTATAGAGATTAATTCAGGAGACTAAATAGTGTCATCGCAGCACCTCAGGAAACCAGATTGGCTGAATCGGGCAAGCTGATAGAGAAAGACTTCACTTTGTTTTGACAAGAGAAAAACCTTGACGAACCAAGGAGATATGGAGTCGGTTTCGTTGTGAAAAACAGACTACTGAATAATTTGGAAACCTGTAGCAAAGTTTCAAAATGAATGCTGAGTCTACGAGTAAATAAAACTGCAGGTCCAGCAACACTTGTTAGAGTGTATGCCTCAACACAGTCCTGTACATCTGAAGTGAAGTAAATCCGGAAGTTGTTGCTTATGAGAACCTATCGTAGATGATCAGTAGCGTACCGATCTCGGAGAAGCTCATTCTTCTTGGTGACTGTGCCGCCAGAGTATATGCCAACCACGACTGTGGTAGTCAAGCATAGGATCATTTGTTGTTGGATGGATGAATGAGAATGGACAGCGACTGTTAAAGTTATGCACTTATCATAGACTATGGATCGATAACACCTTATTTAGAGTAAAGGCTAAACATAATTTATCCAGGAAACATCCAAGATCTCTACTAAAGCACCAGTTGTATCTCATTCTGGTCAGACAGGCCTCACTCAATAACATACTTCACACGCGTGCATTTCATAACGCAGAGTGTGACACTGAACACTCCCTAGTTTGCTGCAAAACACGAATTGAACTGGAACGTTTGCATTGAACGAAAGCACAGGGAAATACTCACATCGACATCGATAATTTGACCCAGCCAAACCTAGTGCAATGGTTTATAAGTGCTTTTGATTACAACCTTGCTGGTTTGATCTCTGAATTCTCTGCAAGTGAGAGGCGGAAAGCACAACAAGTTTCTTTGCACGACACTGCTCTGACTATTTCTGGCAGAAAAACTTTTAAAACACACGACTGGTTTGAATCTAAATCAGCCAAAATATATCCTGTCATAACTGATGGGCGCGCAGCGCCAGATGAATACAAAAGATGCGCCAGCAAAAACAACCTAAAATTTCCCAGGGCTGCGAGACGAGAAGTTAAACAGACAGCCAGATGATGAGCAAACGCGTACTTAATGGAGATGAGTATCATGATTCTAAGAGCATCAATGACAAGAGACCTCAAAACAATGTCCGTTGGCATCAAAAATGCCGTCGGGCCCCCAAAAAGCGAAACAGCTCCCATGAAATCCTATACTGGTGTGATAATCACAAACAAAGCTCGATAGATTGGAAGGTGGGTGAGACACTACTCTGGCCTTCACTCCTTGGACAGTACTGTAGCTGATACAGCCATTAATGCTATCAAGTGGCTTCCAACCATGGACAAACTTGATGGTAAGCCTACGGTAGTCGAGCGCAGTATAGCCATAGACGGTTTTGCCTCGGGTGAGGCACCTGACAATGATGGAAGCCTCAAGACCTGATAAGGCGATGCAAGTCTACTCTTCTGATATCACTACACGACGTACTCTGCAAATTTCTGCAAGAAGGAGCTGTACCACTGGATATGTGGGATGCAAAGATTATTACCATCTACAAGAACAAACGTGAGAAGAGTGGCTTCAGTTACTACAGGGGAATACATCTCAGTGTTGTCGGCAAAGTTTTCGTTCGTGTGTTACTATCAAGAGTGCAGAAGCTAGCGCAGCACATATATCCGGAGTTACAGTGTGGATCAAGAGCACGGAGGGAGCAATATTAGTTACGAAGTGCAGGAAACAGCAAATGCCGCTATATGTTGCTCTCATTGATTTCATCAAGGCTCTTGACTTGGTCCGCAAAAATGAACTATTCAAAACTCTCTCAAAAATTGAGTGTCCACCAAGACTGTTGAGCGTCATCGAGTCCTCCAATAGCAATATAAAAAGCACAATTCAATTTGTTGAAAGCTCATCAGAACCCTTCTATATTCGCAGAGGTGTCGAACAAGTTTGTGTCCCTGCTCCCAAACTTTTTGGGATAAATTTTGCTCATGTAACGGAACATGCATTCAACGATCCACACGAGGGAATTTTAATCCGATCGAGAACCGAAGGTAGTCTATTGAACATTTCACGACTCGAAAACAGGACTAAAGTGAACAAGGTCTTCATTAAAGAAGTGCTATTTGCCGACTATGCCGCATTTGTTGCGCATACTCAGCTTGAGCTTCAGTCACTGATGTGCCTTTTCTCAAAGGCCTGCCAAGACTTCATGCTGAACATCAGCCTAGAGGAAACGACTGTTTAGGCCTAGATACAGAAACAGAAACAATTCAACATCATCGTCGGTAAGAAACAGGAGGTGACGCATCAATTTACATACCTTGGTTCGACTGTCCATGATAGCCTTTCTCTGGGTGTTGAAATTGACAGGAGCATTGAAAAGGCATCCTCAACACTTTATCGCATGACGACACTTGTGCGGGCAAATCCCTTGCACACCGAGAGGATCAAAATAGCAGTCTATATTACACAAGTACTTAGCACCTTGCGCTACAAGAAACAGACATGAACTATGCATGCTAAGCACAAAATAAGGTTGAACAACTTCCACTTGCGATTTTTCCGTTGTCTTTTGCGCATCTACCAAAGAGATAAAGTGAACAATGAAGTGGTTTTGACACGTGCAAGCGTCCCAAGCATCTACACCTCCCTCCAAAAGGAAAGACACAGCTTGCATCACTACTCTCGCTGCATGCAAAATAGTCGCATTCCGAAAATCTTACTTTTTGGTCAATTGGCTACTGATATTAGAGGCGCGGGCTGCACTCAATTTAGTTACATGTAGGTATGCAAAAGGGACTTGAAGGTATTGAATATCGATCCAAAATTTTTGGAGCGACTCGCATCTCATCGTTTGGCCATAAGGCACACTGCGTCAACAGCATCTGGTTGCAAAAATGAACCTCGATTCAACCGCATCAGATAAAAGAGCTCACACGAAGCAGAATAGGCGTTAAACCAGTCAAGACATTACTCCTTATATGATTCACTGCGGTAGAAACTGTCTTTCTAAGATCAGCTCAATCAACAACACTTGTTGCTCTTCCCAGCGAACACCGGAACAACACAAATAAGATGGGAAATGATTGGTCAGACATGAACGAAGGAAGCCAACACTTCCAGTTTGTTTTTGAAACAAGTATTAGGATGTTGATTTGAGATGGCACCATTTGATACAGTATTGTTGATTTTGGTTGTGGGAACGTAAGCCGACTTTCCTTCATCTCTCGTCGTTTAAAGATGTATATGCTCCATTTCTTATTATTCTCAACTTCCTGCAGGTCACTGCTCTTTCTCTCCGTTATTACCGCTTGGTACATTTCTATTGTGGTTTGCTTAGAAATGACAATAAAACAAGCTCACAATGCTTTTGACCATTGTCTCATTGCAGTTCGATTCGATTTATTTATATTGTTCACTAATTGATATCCAAACACTTTTGAATCGTTTGCATCTAGAAGAAGTTTTGACTCATCTCATTCCTTCCAATTTGATCTCTGTTGTGCACACTATTACCCGAAAACGAGAACTAGTTACATGTTCTTGCATTTAAAAAACATCAGCAAATCATGTCCTAATAATCAATCTTCCGTTCGTACGAAGAAACAGTTACATCTGATGCATATGTCATATTTTACTAAATTCCACGTATTGATCAATCAAAGTCTCTTTATTCAGTTGTTCCAATTATGAAAATATATGATATACACTACCATAAGAACATTTCTTAAATGTAGCTGCTGACAAATGACCTCAGATAAAAAAGTGACATATTTCCTTGCCTTAATTATATATGTTTATTTCTAGCACAGTGATTTTCAACTTGTCCGACAATATGTAACTTTTCCTACATTGGAGTTTCTTAACTCTTTCAGAAATAACAAATTATCTAGCTAGTTCAACATTTCCGTAGCCGTTATCCGCTTTTATCCTGACAATTGTGTAGAATACAAATAAGTTTACCATAAAACTCATCATCGTTATTGAGATGTTCCAAACAAAACAGTAAATTACATTACTTTTTAGCATAATTGATTAAACATATATTCCAGTATGTAAATTACGTCAATAAACTTATAAATAATAAAAAAACTCTGTGTATTCCCAATTCTATCTCTTTTAAAAATAGTTTACTATCAATATGATATACTTATGACGGAAAATATTATATTTATCCTTCTTTCCGAGCTATTTTACAAACCGTGCTATATTTATGCAAAAATTCACAACTTTTTTTGTATGTACCATCATAAGTATTTGTTGAATAGATCTGTTTTATTTTTTATTAAAGCGACAAATACACAAAACATAATTTTCTTCATTATTTATTTTCTGAATTTATAAATATGCTCAATCTCAATTGTTCATCATGATTGAATATATGCGTCTCAAATATTGGAATTTGAATGCAATTTATTGGATAGATAATTATTTTGTTCAGCATTATGATTTGTTACCGTAATAAAATTCGATGAATATGCAAGAGTGCATACAGTTATTCTATTTGTCAATTATATTAACTACCATTTGAAACTAGAAATAATACCAAAGCAGTTTAAGATAGACTTAGTATATAACATGGATTTTCTTGGGGCGTTGTTCATCTAAATTATACATCGCAAATTCATATATAACATGTCTTAAGTAACACTCGTTTGAGAAAATAGTTAAAATGTTCTTCGGTCTGAAGGTAAATGTGCTTTTGTAAAAGCTGTCATTCAAAGTAGTATGGGCAAGTGACTGCATTTGGCGCACAAAATTTCAATATCTGCACTAATTCATCTTTAAAACATAGAGTATGGTTTATTCACAGGATTGTGATGGACTACGCGTTCTACATCATTCTGCAAATGATGAAATTTGATTGATTTGAAGGAACACGATGTGCATTCCGTACGCTCCCCCTCGATTTACTCAAATGTTATGGCATCGCTCTCGTGTTCTGTCTAAGCAATCTCTCATCGAATGTTCAAATTGTAATGCTCAACGTTGTCATTTGAATGTGAGCATGCAAAAGCTGCCAGGTCTTTCAAAATACGATAGAGGGATTTCAACAATTGTGTTCACAGAACATAATTATCAGATGTTGAAACTAAGTTGTTGAATTGTTTCTATCTAACTTTATTCCGTTTTGTGACACGACAGACATTTTCATGTTGACCTTATCATTCTACTTACTCACCTCATACTCAAACAACTGCCGGTTAAGCTTTTGTATATATTAATAAGTGTTGTCGTCGCCCGGTGAGCAAGAGCCAACGAAACGAGAGTTGTACAATACACTGGATTTTTTTCAAATATAAGGGTGTTGATAGTTTGCAGTGTAATTTTCATTTTCTGTTCTTAGATTTTTTTCAAAATCAATCATTTGAGGAGTATAGTAATGAGAAAACATTTTTAATGGTGCAAAATATTTATCTTTGCACCACTTGCTCATACACATGCAAAGTTTTTTGTCAATTCAGGATGTCAAACACGTCTGTGCAAGCCGCAGTAAAATGGTTCCTTATGATTTCCGGGAACATAGGTTTATGACACGGACTTTGCCTTTTATCACCTAAATATGAACCACATTTCCAGTTTTTCCTTCACTTGTTCATAACAATATACATCTTTCCGAATTCATCAGTGAAAATAATCCTTCCAAAAGAATGATTTTGCAAATGATACATTTCAAAGTAGCTCGTCAATTCACTTTGTGATGTGACATTTCTATACTCAGGCAGAACAATTTTCATTAAAATGGAACTATTGTTTCCATACATTGCCAAATTCAGAGTTTATGTTAATTTCAATTAATCCCCTTAACTGGGCTATATAAGATCTTGTGTTTGATGAATCATCGAAATGTTTTCAAAACTGTATTGATGTTGAAAGAGATGTTAAGGCATCCGTTATAATAGTTTTATTAATAATCATCTGACACTTTTTCTAATGTAATTCGTTTCATTATGTAATAGAAACGTTGAATTCTTACGCAAAACCCAAGTGTTGTCAAGTTATTCTGAATACCAAACACATGGCACTCACATTTGATGTTTACTGGCTTAATAACTAGACGAAATAAAAAAGGTATGTCGAAAATAATTTGCCGAATTTCGTCTGTAAGGATATATCAATTGAAATGTGATCAAAACGCGTGTAATTATTTTCAGATTTACTTTCAAAATAAATAAGGAACATTTCATAAATTTGTTTATACCTCACTTGGTCGAATGCAAAATTTATTCTCTTATTATCAAGAGCTTTTTATATTACGGATGAATTTATTAGTTATAGCCAACATAGTTTTCAAACAATTTTCGACGTAATTTGATTTATCATGTCACCTTCGAAGCAGTAATCGAATATCAATTACTTTGTTAGCGTTACGGAAATATTTTAGTTGTGCTCAACTCACATTCAGTGCAGTTTTGAAGTCCTATACCACGCATTTGAGAAATTAAATGAAATGTTATTGATTGGGAAAGACAAATTGACATAAACCACAGATAGGTTCGTGAAGAGTATCAAAGTAGAAGGTCTCAAAAAACTCGTATAACAACCATTGTTGACAGGAGCATAAATAACATTTATCACATTTTTTAATACTGTTTGCCAAAATACGAAAAAAATTATCACGTATCTAATAAAGTGTGATTGACTATGATACCAAAGAAGTGATTACATGCGATTTCTCGATATTACGTTGCGCTTGAATAAGAAAAAATTACATTTCATTAACAACTGATTTGTGGAGATATCGGAGAACTTACTTGCAGTTATTGGTTGACCTTTAAATTCATGCACGGTAATAACAAATTTGATCAAAGAGGGCTAAATAAAGTTAAATTAGTCATTTTTGGATTGCAGAATAATAATAATTAAATTAGCGTTTACCAAATTAATCATTGAAAGTGCCTGACATATTTCAAAAATCACGAAATCGTGTATGTTATTATTGTCGTCAGTCATCTGAATTATTTTCAATCTGTAAACTTTCAAAATGTGTGCAATGTTTTACAATTTTAATGCGTTTGTTTTATACTTTGTTTGGAGATTGTTCTAATAGATAATCAAACAAATTACATCAAAATGCACACTTAGAATGCACTTGAATCAGTAACACAATTGTATGCTTTTCTTAACAACATGTTATTTTCTATTGAATTCCATCAAAATGTTGGACAATGTCGAGTTATACGCTTAAATTGAATTCGATATTTGTTAATAGAGACTAGTTGTGATCATATTAAACAAATACAGGTAGAACTCAGTAGCATTATAATGATCGAGTCAACATTCCGTTACCGTTATATGCACAATAATTGGTCGGCATCAAGCATTAGGGTAATTCTATTCATATTATTAATAGAATGGCTCCAATAACTACGTACGACCAGTATATCTATTTTGAAAATATCAGAGTCAATTCAAAAATTAACGGCGTGTGGGCGAATGAATGCTTGGATTCCTGTCCAGTAACTTTTTTCATGTAGTGGCATAGGTTTATCTGAAATACGGTCGATCTTATCCACTCCTAAACGTTACATGTGTGCAGTTTGACGTGATATTATGCACATTGACATCAGGTAGATCAACGTTCATACATTAGGTTTGCAATCGTTTTGTGTGATTTTCCTCCGTCATATTTGTTATGTAGATATTTGAATGTTGCTCTAACACACACATGACATGATCAAAGTTAAGCAACAGTTGAAAATAATTATTAACCGATTGCATTTTGCAATCAAATTTTTCTTGCACTTGCTTAACAGTTCGATACAGCAAACTGTTTCACCAGATGAATATAAATGACTAATGAAAATGAAACATTCGAATTTGCTTTTTCCATTGTATTACCATTTGAAAGTTGAAAATCAAAGATCAAGCTCTCAATAAATACTGATGCCTTCGTCAATTTGTCAGTATTAATAGAACAAAATCATTACAAAATGTAATTTTTTCGGATGCGTCTCTAAATTTTTTTAAAGCATAACAGATTAGTTGATATCAGCACATTTTGACTAATTTTTAGTAATTGGAAAAATGATATGCTAGTAATTTGGTGACTAACATGTTTGTCAACGTCTGTCGCAAAGACCATCCCTACTTCAAATTAGTGTTACAGTGAAAAACGTGCTGATAGTTCGTTCCTCATTAGCTAAGGTTGTTCTTGCGATAAAATAGCATGATTTGTAGGAATGTCGCCCAACAACTGCGACTTGGTCGATATGCCACATGATCTCAAACAGAACTTTTTTACCAGGACTTATATTTTGCCTCAACATCAGATATCCTTGTAGATGGAACCCCTCAGCTTTGCAGATGCACCATAAAGGATTAAAAACTCATACCAAACCATTGCAATTACTCTATCAGCTGCTTTGCAGGTTGCTCTTGGTTGCGCATAGGCAATTGTTGCACTTTTGGACAGGTAAGATGCATGCCTCTGCGACGCCATATGTACCCACAATTTTTCACAATAATCATGCTCTCTTGCGTAAACTATATAAATTTTATAGAAAAATTGTTGATCCAGATTCGGTGGCACTCAATGGAAATTGGCAACCTAGATACCTTATATTAACCAGACCGAATTACATAAAATGCGCTTGTTGGAACATGCGCTGGACAGCGCTAGTCAATGATTAACCACACGCTCATTGGACCGAGACCACACAATCAAAGGATGTCTCTCCGATGTCCAAGTAACCGATACTGACTTTAGAATAATTCAAATGCCGGGAAATAATGACTTCTGTAATGTTCATCAAATTGGCCCGATGGATAACTGCAGCTATCACGGAATAGGAATGTTTTTGGTTGATCACGCGATTGGTCCAATTTGAGCGTGCCATTAGGTACATCAGGGAAACACCAATATGCAACTGAGAAGTGAACTGTTCAACATATCAGTTATCGCAGTTTACGCACATATATTAGCTGGCGACGATAGTCCAAAATGAAATTTCTACACTCAGTCGAAACAACTGACATATATTGTAACATAATCTTGATATGCTCATCGGTTTTCGACACTGTAATGCGAGTACAGGTCGTTTGGACACAGGAACACGGCACAACATTGTGAAATACGGTGTTTTTGTTAGATGGGCTGACGAAAACCGAATTTCGCAATATGCAGATAGCATTCACTTAGTTGTGACTAAAACAAGGTTTCAGAAACACAGGAAGTGCGCGCCAGACTGGTACTCGTATAATGACCAAACCACCACGAAAATCGTTTACATGTCAGTACAAACATGATGTCATAGCTGAGTTGTCGGCTGATGAACATACCCAAAAGCTGACAGGGTTACCATTGGTGTTAGTTAAAATGTGATGGCGTACGTTTGATTTATACACAAAATGAAAGAAGCAAGTACAATACAAAATAAAAGAGTAATCATTTAAGGACGGAAAACTAACTCCTTGGCAGTTAATGAACTCAATCAATCTTTTCACATAAGGGTCTCTCCTGTACGTAATCTACAGCATCCTGAGACTTTGGGTCATCACTGAAATACTTTGAAACGGGCGTTGGAATGTACTCCTCTAGAACATATTGAAACCAAACATGGATGATGGAAGGATTGGATATCTGAAGTATCAATCAAAGTGCACGATAATGCAGTTACAACTCAACAGATTGAACATTCAAATTATCAGCTATTCAATTTAGACGAGAAGCTCTGCATGTGCTGACAGTAATCAATTAGAGATGACATATATAGTCACGTTGAGGAAGCAGATTCAGTACGTTATACACAAATCTTCATATGTTACTCAAAAAAGCGTGCACAAATAATACACTGTGTCAATCCTGCTTCACTAGGCTAATAGCGACGATATCGCCAACCTCTCTGATATACTGTAATGTAGTAAGGAACATTGTAAAGACATATTGAATCATTCTGGCCCTACAAAATATGATGCTTATTAAGATAGCCCTAACAAAGAATGATTTGACGATTTCAGCGAAACACTGACGTTAAAAGAATAGTGCAAAACATCTTTTTCGTATGAAACCAAATGAATGTTAGCCAAAGAAAAGATTATACGATGAAATCTATGAGTTATGCTAACCGTTCATCACTCAACAGTTGAACGCTTCTGCTAGTGGGTCTAATCAAGTGAAATGTGTTTGTAGTATTAGTTCAGCGCCCCGTTCCTTGCGTTTTCATAGAGTAAAATAAGTTCGTAATCTTCGTGTAAGGATGCAACGGCTCCATTATTTTTTTTGTAGAAAGATTGTTCAAAACGATTTCAAGTTATTCAATGTTCCTAAGAGAAAGAATATTGGTTTTCCGATAAAGAAGAGGGTGTATGATTTAATCATTTTCATTCTCAGAATTCTTGAAAACTGTTTTATGATTCATTAATTACTCTGCTACAATTGTCTCAGTAGTTTGTGCATCGTTGTGGCGAATCATAAAACAGACACTGTTACGGTAAAACCAATAAAACCTATGTAAGCTCATGATAGCAATTATTAAGCACTTGTGCAGTTTATGAGTGATACATCCTGCCTAATTCAGTAAGACCAAGAATGGGGCAAGGCTATCTTCTGTCATCTATTTCATTCAAACTTATTATTGACTACCTACTCCACAACGCTTTTTCATGTGCACTAATTTCAAAGTATTGGCTAATATTGCGGTCGAATATCCTGGGTTGCTTTGTATGCTACCATCGTTCGAGTATTCCATTCATTTTTCTGCCTCCATTGCTATGTGCGCGCAGTCTGGCTGCTCAAACCTTAAACCAGATAAGATGATCGGTGACGGGAAATATTACAAATTCGCTAATGGCGCTTGAGAAAAATGTGTACATTTGATCTGCTTTTTAAGGATGGAACGTTTGTACGAAGCTCAGAATAAATTATTCTATAAACAACTGGCATACTGATACATAAGACATTAGCATTTAAACATCTTTTGTCTCATTTTAGCTCGTATTTGAAAGGTGTTTTATATGTTGGCCAAATAACAATTTGTACCTGCATAATGCTTGGTTTGTATGCAAATAATTAGGGAAACTGTTTACACATTAAACGATATGATGAGGATAATTAAAATTAAATGGAAACTTACTCTCATTGAGGTAATCAGTTGCTGAATTGGGTAAAATAAATAATTAAATGCACAAAAGCAGTCAAAATAGTTCCAAACACACTTATGTTTGAAGTAAATGTTCATTCATGTTTTTATTCACTTTTCAGCAGTTTGTTCATATTGTCAGCTTATTAAATTGGATATTGCAATTTATTGTAATGCTTGAAATACTGCAAAAAGCCAGTATAAAATGATACTTCATAATAATACAAACAGATCAAGCTAATCATATAAATATTTTGTTGTTTTTATTTATTAGTTAATTTTAATTATTAGGTACACAAGAAACAATTTATTTATGTTTTGAGGATACTTATTTCGTACATTTAAATACCTAATATTATGTGTTTAAAACAATAAATACTTGAATAATGTTTCCTTTTTTGTTGCTTAATTTTTAATTTCAAATATTGCGATACCGCTCAGAATTGTCTCATCTTAATATTCTGTGATTTATAAAACCATCTATATAGATATATCAAATAATGAATCGAGGATTTCTTGTATCTTAATCGTAGATGATAAATAAATATTTATAAGTTGAAGCTGGTTATGATATAACCATCAATGCTACTAATAAATCTCTACTCCATATAAATCTCTGGACATCATATACAACAAGACCGTTTTCATGAAGAAACTTAACAGGCTAATATACGGTCGTTATCTATTATTGACGGTAATATTAACGAGAAAATCATAATATAAGTGTAGCCCGCTGCTTATGTAGTGGTCATTAAGTGTATCTTTTTGTTCAATAAAGTGGATCTAATTTGACAAACACAAAGGTCATATGATATAACGATCACGAATAATAATTAAAAATGAAAGTCAAAAGTTAGATTTAGATTTAGAGAATTGATCAGAATTAGTCAAATTATGAATGTTTTTCCCAATAAAGAATGTTGAGCATTCTATTATTGTCGTAGTTAATAATACTATCAAATGTCAGTTATTCAAGCCATACTATAACAAAATGATTTAAGTGATAGAAAAACTGTTGAGCTTTCCATCAATTAACGAAGATATTCCGGGAAATGTTTTCTGAAAAATAACAAAACCGATTAAAATCCATTATGTGAATATGTTTGTTTGATTGAAAGAGAGTATTGCAGTTTATAAAGTCGAATTTTATAGATATATTACATAAACGCCTTATTGGCTTGTAAACGTATCTGGGCTGGCAAAACCAAAAACAGGAAATACAGTAATATTTTATTCTTGAATTGGTAACGAATTTATCAATGCATCCAAACGTCACTTTGACAAACATTTCATAATGACAAAAACGGTGAAATTGATGTACATTGATACATGTCCAAGAACTCACGACTAATTTGCGTCATGGCTTTAATAAACAGCATTTCACAGTGAAGCAAATCACAAACCATAAGCATCTAGCTAGAAATACAATGAATAATGCATACATTTGTTTCCCTGTTTTTCTCATCAGTATTATTGTTGTTTGTGAAATAAAAACATTACCCTTAATATTGAAATTGATTTCGGGTGTCATGATTTGTTGTAACACAATATCTAGATGATTTAAGGTGTGACAGCTTGGTGGGTATGGTGGCAAAATATAATACTTTTGAGACTTTGGTCAATAAGAAATCCTTACTTCAATGATATAAAAGCAATGTAGTCGAATGTACAATGTGACATGTGTGACTATTGTAACACACAATGTTACTCAAAGCAAGTACCCTAGTTATCATTCCATTATCATGCATTTTGAGTGTTAAAATAATGCTATAGGTTAAAGTCTACAAATTTTTGCACGAAAAATCAGAGGGTCATATATCTTCAATAAGACAATGTAGTGTCAGATTTCGTATGTATAGTTGAAAACAGTTTTATCAAGTGCATCCAACGAACTGGAATTAAATTGAATTCATGGAAATTAACTCAATAGTTCATTTTAGGTGAAGCTACACAAATTTCAATATGTTTGTTCAATCAATTTAATTGTTTCTGAATTGTTCACAAAGTGATCATCATTTGTAAGATTTGGAGACGTATATGAAAATTCCAATAAATATAAATATTTTTTGTAACAAATAATATTTCCTTAGTTTAATTAACTCGACAATCACACTAATCACTTTATAGAAACGTTTTCATTGATTGGTATAGCAGAAATTGTTTTCAGTTTCTGCAGGTTATTTTGTCGATTTGTTGAATCTAGACGAATAGCACTCGGCTTGGTTAAGCTTGATAAACCGGTGATCAGTAGTGCATATTCATGGCCATTTACAATTACAAGTTTGCGTTATATAACGTGCGATGCATACCCTGTTATTAAAACGCCACCAACATTCGTTGATCAGTTCGAAACAAACTCCCATGAACGCAACAACTTGTAACATGCCAGTCTTGCGTGGATATGACTATATTTTTTATTTCATCCATATCATTTCTATTTTTTGTTAGTGGAAACGTTCAAGCAAAAATAATATTTAATTGTGGCACTTTTTTCGTTTACGCCGAGAATATATTAGGCTACCTGAATAATTACTATTGAATAATAAAGAACCGGTGTTCCTCGGTTAAATATCAAGTAAACAATTTTTACGCAAAATTAAAGTTGCTACATATTAAACAATCAACACTTTGTTATACTTGAGGAAGCACATATTTTATAATGTAAGAAACTTTAAATTCCATACAATCGTCGGAACAAATTTGATGCTTATTGCAATAAACGAAAAAATGAACGCCTTCTCTAGTAGAAAAAACCATTTGTTATATTGTTTTGAATGGTTACGCAAATTCTTCAGAGAAACAGTGTCAGAAAAATGTATAGAACAGAAATGGTATGTATATATAATTAATACCAAACGAACCTTCGTTAATACTTATTGTAACTAAAATGTGATTAGAATTGCATTATGAAGTCATCAAATCTTTGTTTATGCTAACCTCAAAAATTTTAATTTTTAAAAGACTTCTAATGAATATTCTTAAACTTCTATGGTCGTCGTTGATTTTATTTGAAAGGGTGCCTGATGTGCGTTGACTCTCAATGATGTGTAGAATAATTTCGAATAACATCACCGGAGAATGTTCCACATGCGTTAATTGAGGATGCTCCTTCTTATTTAGCTCACTCTCTATAAAATTGAGGTTGTATCGCAATAATGCATGATATTACATATTGATACGATAACCTCAAGACGTTTTTGTTATTACCGTAATCCACAACTTGGTAAAAGGGTTTCAATGACGAGTGTGAATATTATTTCTGGTATGTATGGATGAAATTGATGAGACAGTTAGAGTTCAAAGAAGTAAATCAATTTAAATGTATCATCTGGAAAATCCGACGAGGAAAACAAAGATGTTGTATGTCAATGAGGTTCACGTTAAAATCGCTTTAAATATGCCTAATTATTCCACATGCTTCCTTCAACAATGAATATATATTTATTTTGAAATTTTATCCGATGATGCTGTCCAATGGAATGTAAATATGCGTCAGTCAATTATTACTTTCACGTTGTGCTGGGTTTATTATTTTATGAATGACATTATTTGATCATTAATTCAGCAAATAACATATGTAACTTTCACAATTGTGCAATAGACTCAATGGTTCAGAAATAACAGTGTGAATTGTGTGAATTCATTTATTCTACTACTAGTAACGGCGTTTGTAAGAAGCGTAATAATAAGACTGATGCTTTTGAACAGGAAAGGCTTTGTTTATGAAGCATCGTCGAAATTTTGTTTCAAGAAAAATGTAATATTATGTGATTGAAAGTGGTTCACCCAGCCTATCTCAGTGAATCAGTGTACAGCTGTTTTGCCCTTACTGGGGCTCATCTGCACTGCGTGCTCCGTGATCGTATCACGGGATAGTGCATCATCGTTGTTTAGCAACAGGTTATACAACCACATAGCAACCGTGACACGGCGACTTGTGTTGCAGGAGATGTTAAATTAACACCCCTCACCTCTCGTTCCGCTCCGTTGCTGTGAAACGAAGGTCGTTTGGTCACCTGCGGTTGGCCCGCAGTCTAGCGAGCATTAATCACCGCCCAGTCAAGTGGGCTTAGGAGGAATAATTGAAAGTGGTTCACCCAGCCTATCTCAGTGAAGCAGTGTACAGCTGTTTTACCCTTACTGAGGCTCATCAGCACTGCGTGCACCGTGATCGTATCACGGGCTAGTGTATCGTCGTTGTTAAGCCACCAGCTAATATCACCACTAAGTCACCGTAAGACGGCGACTGGGTAGACGGTGGGCGGTGGTAATTTAACACCTCCCTGCAACACCAAGTCGGCGTGTCACGGTGGCTTAGTGGTTGTATTACCTTGTGGCTAAACAACGATGTTACGCTAGCCCGTGATACGATCACGGTGCACGCAGTGCTGATGAGCCTCAGTAAAGGCGAAACAGCTGTACGCTGCATCACTGAGATAGGCTGTGTGAACCACTTTCAATTATTCTTCCTAACCCCACTTGACTGGGGCGGTGGTTAATGCTCGCTAGACTGCGGGCCAACCGCAGGTGACCGCACGTTGTTCGGTTCACAGAAAGTGAGCGAAACGAGGGTGAGCGGTGTTAGAATATTTTATAATTCTACTGTCTCCAGTATGTTGTTGTACTCGACAATTTAGAAATAATAGAATGAATTGGTTGTCATAATATTCCGTAAACTGACGCTGCTAATTTTTGAATTATATTTAACTCCAGAAACTGTAAACAATTTTTGATTCGTACAACGTACTCACCACACAGATCGTAATCTTGTATATCTGTCAAAATTCAACATTAATGAATAACATCCAGTTACATCAACTTTTTTGGCATTGAAGAAATCACCATTTAATTTCAATTCCGTGTTCAAATTATTATATTTTCCACCGACTGGAATTTTTAATTCAATGCAATTATGACCTGATAATCATTATAGAATACTGTGTACTCTGCAAACCGCGTTATTATGTGACAAATTTGATACTTTTTTATTCTGTGGCTCCTCTTTTAAATTCTGCTTAATTCTACTGTGGAATTTAGTGTTAGTAATAATCTGTTCGTTTTCATTAATCTTTTGATGTTGACAAGAAAAAAGCAGCGGGTAGGATTTCATACTAAAATGGATAATTTTTGGAAAAAAATTAGAGAAAAAAATCAATTTTCATTGCTTCAGAAATTTTGCCTTTGTCTGCGGATGTTCACAAAGTTACCAGTAAAACCTTGTGATTTAAACATTGATATATTTTTATCTGTTAAATGTACACACATTTTCGTATCACTGAAAGTGAAACATATTTAAGAATGAGTTTCTGTGATCCAGGACGATTTTTATTTATATAAGCATCAATATGAGTGCCATTATTTGTAACAGATAAAACCTGCTATCTAATTTCAGAAGCGAATGCAACATTGTTTGTGATATGTTTACCAAAAGCAATTTCCGATTCCATGTTTATATCGAATAATGTATGGTACCTTTCTCATAGTGTTAAGATAACTGTTAGTTGAAAACTATGACTACATAACTAAACATAAACACGTTAGAACAACAAACAGAAACACGATGGAAACTGATTCATCATTTAAAAACTTTGCACTAGCAGCACGCGTGGACCACGTAGCTGAAAAATCATACACATGATGCTTTCTAGTTTCGACTGATTGCTGCAGATGAAATGGCATCGTAATAATTTTAAGTTTGCATGCGACGCACGTTTATGTTGACATATAGCACCCTAGATACGATTTTCCTCGTGAAAGTTGATGTAAAAACGCAATGTATACTTCTCACTGATACATCCGTTTGTGAACGTAATTTTGTGATGCAGAATCCCAAAACAAACGGTTACTTAAAAAGATTCATTGACCTAATCAAACAACCAAAATAATTTGGCTGTTGATCAGATGGCAATTGTCCTGTTCGCTAGATTGGCAATTTTTTTTAAGACGTTTCCCTCATCATTCGAGGAGACATCTTTAGTGCGCAGTTGGTTGAGCACTGAAGATGTCTCTTCAAATGACGACAAAACGTTTGCAAAACGTGTGCCAAACTCGGCAAACAGATCAACCGCCATCTGATCAACAGCCAATAAACGCACTGGAGCTACCAATATTTCGACATATTGCCAACCAAAGTAACTAAAATATCCAGTTTATCAGAAGAAAAACGAAAGTGATTACAGAGTAACAGATCAAAAGAAACAAATTTGCACGTCACATTTCCCAGAGGCTTGTACACATACATCAATCAAACATTGCATAAAGTGAACTCACTGTTTTAAACCAAACCCAAACGTAACCCATCTTATCAGTTTTGGAACTGAAGCTATCCACGCTAAATAACGTTTCATTTACCATTTTCAATGTAAACGTGGATTTGTTTTATAAGTGCTTGAGAATCAGGATTATTACATTTGTAGATATCGATCAAGTTTGCACTTTTGTAACCATCGAAGGAAATGATGCAAAATTCACCTACATTAGTTATCGCTAGGCACATTCCCTCTGCAGGTCTCTCTTCCAACTTAAAATCTCTCTTCGAGATTTATTTACAGCGCAAAGACGTTACATACTTACGAATTGCTAAACGAATGGTCATCAATCGAATCAAAATAGTTAATGTTCAAAATCAGCAGAACATGTGCATAAGTATTGCTTTGGAATACCGTTTTGGTTATGTAAACCAGCGTCCATGATGCTTGAAATGGTTGTACACAGCTGCCCTTTATTCACTCTTTACTCTCCCGTGTTTCATGAAAGTTTTATGCTGACAAGTCAATTGAAATTTTTGCTTCATCCAATGTTCTCGTGTCATAACTTCTATTCATAATATCAATGTGTGCTGAGGGATTTGAATTTATTTATAGTTATGGATTGTCTACTTAGTTTTTCTATGGAAAAGACCTCTTATCAATCCAATGACAATTTAACCGTGGGATGTTCTTTGCCTTACGCAAGACGACTCTTGTCAGTCATAGCTATTTGGTAAGCGAGGAAAACATGTAGATCGATTATACTAAATAAAATGTTTTTCCGTGTACAGTAACATAAATCAATGGCGTAAAACCAACTTGTTCCATGAAAATGAAAATAATAACTTACTTTTATATCGTCAATATTATTGAAAGCTTTTTTTGAGGCTTTAAAAAATCTCTTTCGTCACAGTGTTTGGCACGCAAAAAAAGTTCGATATATTTTACCTTCATCTAACAAAACATCCACACTGCTATTCATTACCACAATTCCCTCATGAATTATTTGCGGACTAGGTAATTTTTCCGTCTTTTGCAATTGCGATTCCCAAAACACTACTTACATATCGATAGACGTTGCAGATTCAAGAGTGTTTCTTATTACGCAACACGGTTTCACTCTGTTAAACTGGAATTACCTGCAACATTTGGATACCTTTTCCGGATACTTCAATATGATGTTAAGCCAAACGCACAAAAATCTTGCAGGTTTGCGTACGCTTCATTTACCGTGTTCTATATACAGTTATCAATATATAATGAACCGCCTGTTTGTAAACAATTTTAAATGATGTTCAAAAATAAACCTCATGGAACACGTAGTATTAAGTATCCTTAAATCACACAATAGGTTTTCCGACAGCTTGCACCTATTGCAAGCTCGAATACTACTCGCATTTAAAAATTAACCGTGTTCCCGATAAAAAGTATTAATTGGAACATGTTTTTCTTCTGTTTAGAGCACAAAATTTGAATTTGTCGTGCAATCTATACAGACTTATTTGCATGCGTCTATTAAGGTAGAATGAGGCAGCCAGTTCACTTACGTTGGTCCAAAATTTAAACACCCATGTGGCGGTATTTGCTGGGAATTTAAACTGACAAGAAATATGCGAACACATGCCCAATAAAATCCCTACATAACCGTTTCTTAGTTCTCAAACAATATCAAAGTTAACGTATTTTGACTTTGGTTTGTTTTTCTAATATAGGAAAAGTAGGAACATCTTCATAATGAACGTCATAATAACAATTATATCAAACATATAGAGTAATTTTGTTACCTTCTTCCAAACACACAACAACAATAGTGTTGTTTACTTGTTTTGTATTTGATTTTTTGATCAAATATTTAAATATGTGGTAAATAGTCAACAAAATATACATTAGGTATTGTAAACATCTCTGGACAGATTGTTAATTTCAGAAACCGGGTGCTGTTAAGCGTACGTCCCTCATCTACAGTCACCTTGTAACTGTGACACTCTGAGAGTCCCATTATTTCCATAACACAGATATTTCATTTCTTAGTGGACTAAGTAAGCACAAAGTTATGGAGAAAGCATCATTTGTGTGGTGCTCTCCATATATGTAAATTAAATAACTAATATCAAAATATTTGTCACACGTTCATTTGAAATGCTACTTCTTATACCATTTAATGATAGAACAGATTTCAATTTTTTTTAAATTCATGATAATACTAATATTAATTTAATAATGTATTGATCAATCGCCGTGTAGTTTTCCTTGTACAATTACTCATTATATTGCGCGTGCTGACATGTATGCTTAAGTAATCCGATAATTTAGAGGTTTTATTTCATGAATTTCAAGAGTTTTGCATTATTGAGCTTTGTGTTATTTACAATTGCTATGGTGTTTTCAAAATTATACTTGTGAAAACAAGCACATTTTTGAAATAAATAAAAATGATCTTTCTCGAGGTACCAACATTGATATTCATTCTTGTTATCTATAAAGAATCAAGACCTTAAAACACTTATTATATCAAATTATTCATCCTAAATTCATTTCTTAGATATTTCATTTAGAACACACTCATAATGAGATTTGCATATACTATTCGAGTCAATGAATCAATTTGATTATTTTGTCTTGAATAAGGGTGGGTTAAATTTTGAATCTGAATTTGAATAAGTTTGTATTGTCTTTATTTTCAATATTTAACTTGAGAATTGAACAGTTACTGTGCCTTTTTTTGGTATCAGATTTTCATTTTTCATTTTTCATGTATATGTTCAACTTTATTTTATGTTCTTTATGAAAGTTTGTTTCTTGCAGAGAAACGCCTTGATACGTTTTTTTAAAATTGTCCTCAAAGACGTCGCTCATTTGCGACCATCAAAAAAATCAATACCGGCAATTTTGTCTTACGTGGAAAGTCAGAAACAGTTTTTATTATTCCTTGCAATATTCAGTGTTTCTGTTTTTCCTGACTTGTGAACAAAGGCGTAAAATGGATAAAGCCTGTTCATGCTATTTGTATGCTTTTGAAAGTATTAATTTGAATATAAGTTGTCAGAAGAACATAGTATAAAAAATCACTTTAAATCTGTAATAGATGCAGAGCGTTGTGCTTTTTGTACATGTTTAAAATACTGGTTATCTATTCCTATGAAGTGTGTGGGAATGTATATTTTGTAAGGTGATTTTGAATGAAATGTTTCATGTTATTGTTTGTTTGCTTATTGTAAGTAAACACACAAAAATATTAACGTGTCCGTGTTTAAAATAGCCATAAACGTATTTGTCGAATGAGTTGCAATTAAATCCTCTATCTATTAAAGTACAACTAATAATTACTTCATTTTATGATCGACGAAATGAGTGCAATGAATAAAAATTAAAGAAATACATCTTTGCACGCATTTTGAGAACACTGTTTAAAGTTGTCAGCCACTGACCATTGTGATGTTTATGGAAACTTTGTTATGAGAACGTTTCTCAAAGAATCAAGTGTCATCAATTTATTTTCGTAAAATAAACTATTGCTTACTGATAGAAACAATTTATGATCATTTTATATCACAGCAAATTGTGGTTTCTACATGAAGCAACATCCAAGTGGACAATTTTTGCACCATAAGGAAAACTTTCAAAGAAAGTTTTATTCCAAAATTTTACCGTTACAAAATTATCTAATGTTTAGTATGTAAAAATTTGTAAAAATTTGTGAAAAGCAGTAATGCAATTAAAAGTCATCTGTAATGATTTTTTTCCCACTTTGATTACATTTAACGTAATGCCTTGAGTCATACTTTACTGGTTATTTCAGCATATTATAGATGAAAAATTTATCTTCTAGTAAATGTAACCCATTATTTTGACACTTGGTTAGTTGTCAAATAACGGCTATTTATCTTATTCCTAATCGATACTATGTTCAATGTGTGTCATTATTCTATACGCGTACTCAGCTCATGGTGGAATAAAATTATATTTTTGAAAACAAAATAAATCCAGCAAAACACAAAATATAATACATTAGAACTCTCAATTTGTAAATAATTGCATTGTCAATTTGTGCGAATCTAAGAAATAGCATCTCCATTTTGAAATACTCAGTTTTATGTGACCATGATTTCATCAAATTGGATAGCTTATTTTTGTATGTGCATCAAAGTCCGTGTTAACATATCTATCTAGCATCACTCGGAATATGGGATTTTATGTAACAACAAGCATGACTTTAAACAATTCTTTGCATAATACTGAGTTAATGAGTATATATTCAAAGTGAATAATCGACCATAAAGTAGAAATTTTGGCAAATGGATTTCATTCGTTCATCATATTTAGAAACTACATGTGTATAAGAAACATTGTTGTTCTTGTTCTCTGATGGAACACATTAATAAGACCGTCGTAACTTTTCTTGTTTGAGAGTAAAAAATACTGATTTGAGATGAACAACAAACTTTGATTACCTACATTCTAAATGTGCACGGAGGTTGCCTGGAAATGACAAACAACAACAAAGTATCATATGTGAATTTGCTTACTCTTTTATTCAATTACATTTTTAAAGTTTCCAGCTTTTTTTGCCGCTGGTTCACGTATTTACATCCACGAATATACATAAAACCATTTATCAATATGTTGTATCTTGTAAAATGTACTACCTGAGCTGTTATGAATTATTGAATGGGATTGTGAAATTAGTCCATCCAAATTTAGTTAGATGAATGTACCAAATTTCCAGTAAACTTGATTTCGATGTCGACGGGATGATAAATTAAAAGGACAATGTTACGTGTACAAAAACCGTTGTTATAATAATTGCTGGAAATAAAACATGCTTACTCAATTCACCGGTTTTTTCCACTTATAAGAAATATATATTTGTATATATTTTTTAATAATATTTTTTTCGGCCAAGGTTTACATTTGTGGCGTTATAAATTTCACTTAATGTCAATTGAGTCACAAGGTCATCATTCGTTCTGTTTTTTTCGGTTGCAAATTAACATAAACAATAGATAAGAGATACGGTCAAAAATGAATGGATTTATGAAATGTCAAGACCTGTTTACTGTTTACAAATTTGAAACTCAACAACAGTTTGAGCACACATATTTACTTGCTTCAAATTATAAGACATACATATAACATGGTTTCGTACAACCATCAACTAACTATAAGAAAATTATTGGATATTTTGTAACACATAATTTATGTTGAGCTTGTTCTGAATGCAATTGATAGGAATAGGACCAACATAATTATCCTCCATGTAAAGAAATATATTGCATGTGTTGTAAGTTTCAAACGAACATGAGTGCATTCCTTTCTACTACAACATTAAAATAACCACAAACATAAATGAAATTAGTCTTCTTTTATTTTCGTTGTAGGTGATAGCGATGATTTCCGCTCCTTGAACACAAATTAACAGATTTGACTGAACAATGACGGAATAATTCAAACTCAGACATTTTCACTGAAAATAAAAATGTTAGTTTCGAAGTATTTCACGATTGAACAACGGTGAATATGCCTACAATTATTGTCTACAACCATGATCACCATTTTATAAAATGTTATTTTTATAAACGGGAACTTTTGTGTGGAGTGTATTGTAAATAGCATTTAGGCCTATTTGGAGTACAACTTATGTATTTTGCTAAGCATTGCATGTATATTTGAGGTATTTTAACGTTGACACATTATCCCTAAAAGAGTATTCCTTCTCTTCGAAGAATCTTATTTTTCTCGGTTGCACAACAACATAAATTTGGATAAAGTGAACTTGTACCGTTACTCACAATGTTTCCTTTGAAGACGACATAGGAAATTACGTGAAATAAAATATTTAAGAAACCTTATACAACATCGATGTCTTATATATTGGAATCTAATTTTCTCTTACAATGTTTTTAATGATATAAGACTCTGAAGTTAGTAACAAAATCTTACTGTTTTGCCTACAATCACACAATAACTAATATGAATTCATTGAAATGTAAAACTCACATTCCTGTAATACATTGGACACTATGGGTATATAAAACATAAATTGCTATCTCCAGATAAAAAATTGGTCACCATAGAGCAGTCTGCTTAAAAGATAACAGCTGTCCACTGGAAAATATTTTTCATGGTCAAGCTATAAATCTTTTTCCAAATAATAACCATCGGCCGTTTATTTATCAAACAAGCTAAGGTATTTTTCCTTGTCAATTTTGTTCAAATAACTGACATTCCGATATCACCACAGAAACCTCGAATACCCCAACCTACTAATTTGTGGAAATAAAATACAAAAAATGTTAATGAATGGAGTTGTCAGTTTTATTCAATAAAGTATGAAACATATTGTAAAATTTTGGCGTGATTAATTGTGCCCTGAAACATTCATCAATGTTTTGAAAATAAACTCTACTATGTTGTTCAACGTAGTATATAAGCAAAACTATGACATGATCACGTAATGTTATTTAACAAAGTTTTCAATCATTTTGAAAATTTGCCGGTTATCACACAAGTTACAAACGTTTATCGTGAAGATTTTATATTGATATATAAAGACTTTCCACCAACAATCATCGATAAACCTGGAAAATTATTTGTTAATAAAAGGAATGTAAAATCTATTTTTTAGATTGTCACGAAATTTATCCATATTTCTCTTCAAAAGTTAACTGAACCTTCTTAGATTGAATAATTAACCTGTCCATTTATTTATGTCACATCCATGTCAAATTTCTTTAGAAAAACGTTCAATTTTGTCTACTTAATCTCAATGCATCATGTAAAGAAAAAGTTCACATAAAACGCTAATCGATTAATGTGCTTATTGGAATGCTGGAATGAACAGAAGGATTTACATTTTTCTACTCTATTTGGAACAGAAACACAAAATCGTAATTTGCATTACGAATCTCACTTTTCGTCTATCCACTCAGCTATACCTTTCATTTCACAAATGAATAATAAAGAAAAAGCGTTCTGTATTATAGATGTTATTATAGAGGTGAATGATCAACGTAACAACTTTAAAAAAAATTTATAATCGAGTGTAATTTGATGTTGTTTGATGCAGTTCAGCTTAATACCATTGCTAGATGGTTGAAAAGTGAATGGTTCTACGATCTATAGTGCGCTCATGAGAATTTAATTCTGATTAAATATTTTATTTGTTCTTCAGGTTGCGTGCTATTTACTCAGCGTTAGGTAGTTTTGTCCATTCTGGGAACTACTAAATGTTCATAACATCTTTGTGGTCCCGTGAGATTAAATTTCGAAAATCTCTCATTCATGGTGAGTAACATTTTAATGGAAAATTCGTAAAAATATGTGGAAAACAAAGTGAATAATGCTTAGTGACTGGGTGGAAACGAGTTCAAAAAATGTTGCACCTGTCCGCACGTTTAACAATGATTCATATCTTCTTTTGTAGAAAAGGTTTTGGGATATTAGCAGTTTTGCTGGACGTCATTCTCACTACAACATTTCAATGGGCTTAGACAGTATACTAGAAATATATTGACAACTAACGGAATGACCAAAACTTGTATTTTGCTATCATCAGCACTCATGGTATGCGCAAGTTAACCATATTCAAAACTCAAGGTATCCGACATTTGGGGCACGCACGTCCACCGTTGTTCATCATCAAACACTGATCAGTTTGTTTTATTCATTTATGAACGCATGGACTGGTTATACGATTGTAACGTGTAATGTTCAAATTTCTTATATTGCCCGTCTTGCACGTCAAAAATATCAGATACAAATATAATTAGAGTATGTTGTTGATGAGTTATAATTAGATAATTACCTGAGTCAGATGCTATTACTTCCATGTTCTCCAAACTAATCTGGGATGCGTCTTCTAGAGTTATGCAGGACAAATGCCAATGTTTTGTAAATGAAGCACTCGTACTAAGGATGGTATGGAGTTCTTCTTACAACAAAGATATCCCAAGTTGGATAAACAACAAGCATCACTAAACAAAATTTGTTTCTTCCACGATTGCACGATTAGGCTAACATAAGCACATCAATGCAACTCTGGTGAAACAATCGGTCATGTGAAATATTATCACTTCTTTCTAGAAAATTAAATATTTTGAGGGACATATTAAATGTAGTACTAATTTGTACAAAACGTGCGTAAATACTTAATTCATACCTAATCATAATTTAGTAACTGAAAGTACATCTGTTTTGAAAGCACATACAAGGCCCAAATTATGAGCTTACGTGGAGCAAACAATTGGTCCACTAAGAATGCGTGGGACAAAAAACAGAATAATGTTTCTGTGTAAGAAATACCTATCTCTCATTGTTTGTATATTATTGGAAGGTAATATATGTCTATATTTCGTACTAACTTGAAAAATGGAAGAGCTATGCTTTTGTTGTGCAATGAATTTTGAATTTTGGCCTCTCGTTGTGATAATTTTTAATCACCATATATGTCCGGTAAAATTCATCTAAATATTTCATAGCCAAGAATAATGGAAACTAGATTCAATTTATCCAGACAATGTAACGGAACGTCCATAATCTGAATTGGATAAATAATCCATATCATCATTAAATTCTCTTCCGAAACTATACATTACTCTGTATGACTGTGCTCAACTATATTGTTTTTTTGCACTTAACTTTCTGATGGAAATGTCTATTTGTTGAATGATCTTGCAAGAAATCCATTATATTTGGAGCATCTTAAAGCTATCACAACATCCGTCCCACAAATTTCACGTTTGATCATTTTGTGACGCATCATTTGAATACATAAAATAGACCATTGCAGGATCCACCTCAGTTGCACACCGTTGCATAATGATTTCCCATCGGTCCTCACCTCGGAAAACCGCCCTGTTTACAGAATGTTGCGTTTTGCTTGTGCATGGATTTCCAATTCACTACACCATGTTGATCTAGTGAAACAAAGTTAACCTCAAATTTTCATTCTACATTTGCTATCAAGGATACTTGTGAACAAAAAGCAATTTTTTAAGAAAATGTTAATCATGAATATTTGAATTTTCTTTATGTGTAACCAACCACAGCAGTGCCTGCATTCATGCACATCAAAATATCGTACGATTGAGACCAATTTGTTAGGAAAATATCTTGTTCTTAAGTTCAAAAGAGTATTTATGGTTTATTATAAAATACGAAGTTATTTTGATATCTGGTCACTTGTCAACTCTTCGTAATTAATCAATTCAATCGTATTTAAACATTCATGATAGATTGTTTCACAAAAAAAACAAATATTTCTCACATTCTAATGAAAGTTTTGTCTCTAATTACTTTACACTTTTATCTGGAAGAACAAATTTTATTCAGTGCATGGAAACTTCATAATAACCATGTGGAACGGAATGAATATAAAAAATGCATTAACCTGTCATATGTTGCCTCATTTGAAAAACAAAATAATAATTGACATTTACCCAGTAACACATTGTTTTTTAAAATATCTCGCAGTTAATTTCCCATTCATTTATTTGCTATGGGTGATAAGTTGCCTTTTACGAAAAGCAGTCTCACTTGTGGACAAAATTGTAATCCATGCTTGTTAAAAATTATAAAAAGCAGGGTAAAAACCAGTTTTCCCAATGAAATGTGCAAATAAGTTAACTCAATGTCATTTAAAAACTTATCCTACACTCATTAAACGATTGCGACTTACAGAGGCGTTCTTGATGCAACCTCTCTGTTAAGGATTCCGAAAACACATAATTGATAAAATACATACGTCAAAATTGGAAATATTCAGATACTTCTTAGATGATCCATGAATAAAATAAAAGATACGCCCACGTGTCTGCAATTTTGTTACACCTAACTTTGTGTGCTATATTTTGCAACATAATATTGATTAAACTGATACCATAAATAATTCCAAACTTTAACTTCCCGAGTTTGTTACAACTAGACATTTAGGGTTTCAAAACTTTAATTCCGATTAAGGCATTTCGTTTATACTGGGGACTTCTAACCACAACAAAGCTAAAATAATGAAGAAGATTTATTCGAGGAAAGTTTACCACCTCATAAGTGCGTACAGGTTGTCACACAACAAACGGACATATGGCTTAAGTTTACTGACAATTGTCGTCAACATTATTCGATGGAAAATCAAATGAGCAGCTCTGATGTCAAATCGTTACACGTGGTAACCAGTTATGAAGAGGAAAGTCCGTTCACCGGCCACTGTTTGTAATACAAAATAAAATCAAAATAGTTGAAATAGTTTTGCCCAAATGATAAGCAAAATATTTCAGAAATAAAAATATGTAGTGTTGAAAATGTATATTGTGTGGGAAGTAACAATTTTCAAAAATCGTATGAAGGGGAAAATTTTTATTTTTTCTTACACAGTGCTTCTGAAAACGACATTCCTGTGAAGAGACGCTTGAGAAAATCCTTATTCAATGGGATGTAAAAAGGTTTTCCTCGCACAACTCAATAAAAAACTTCGACAAGTTTTAATAATTTTAGTAGCACGTAGTTGAAATTAAACTCTTGCACTTCTATATGAATCGCTTGAAACCTAATAAAGTATTCAAGTTCAGGAAATTGATGAACCTCTTTTTATGTAAGACAATTTTTACCGATTAATTCAGAATTTCTATGTAGAAACTGCGGACATAATAGCAGTGAGAGTTCACCGTTGCCATAAAAGTTAATTGTGTGACATAACGTCTCAAAATTGTTCACTAAAAAATGGCGGCCGGCGAAAAATCAATATCAAATCAGCAACAGCGATTTATTCAATGCAAGTTTGTCAGATTGTATAAACTACTTTCAAGTAGGTACATTTGAATACTCCAAACTTTATACTAACAAAATGCGGACCATGAACAACATCTTATATATTATTCAATCAAATCGCATTAAATTAAGATTATTGAGTTGTTTTACAGTGTGCTTATATGCTTTTACAAATACTACAAAGAACAAATTATGACTATCTTTGAAATGTTATGTGCGTACCTGTTTTCCAGACACCTAAAATTCAAATGATGTTTAATTTTCCATTTTAAACTTTAACTAACGGCGACAAATAAAAATTGCTGTGGAATGAATGTTGTATCAAATTTATCTTAAATAAAATTGTAAAAGTGTTTGTGGGGATGATACAAAATAAACGAACTTTGTTCTCTTTGGTATCCACAAGAATAATGTGCTATTGGTCACAATGTTGTGGTGCTTAGATTATTCAAATTGTTAGCCAAATGTGCTCTGTTCAAATCTCGGCTTCGGCTCCTTAACGTCGTTAGGTCTTGCTAATGCTTAGGCAACCTGGCGATTTCTCAGTCATCGTACTATCTCTAAATTGAATATAACATATATTTTCTGCATGTGACCTTTGTCTGATTTATTTGTTAGATAATGTTCTGATTTCATTTGAAAGTTTTGTTCCATAAAAATCACAAACGTCAGGCAAATTTGAGCTTTTGTTAACGGGAACATTGATTACAAGGTACAGTACGGTGTAGTAAATGAAACATCGTCCTATTAAGTTGCGATACAAAGCACACAAATTTTTCATCAATAGCAATGCCACTATATTACTTATTGATGAGTTGTTTTATTTCCACATCTGAATCGCCGGAGAAATTTAAAACCACAATATCCTTAGAATAGAAAAAATTTAATAGGAAGTTGTCATTTTTAGCCAAAAAGTAATAAACCGATTTTCAAAATTATCCACGATTGTTTTGGTCCCATGGCATATATTTTTATAATTAATTTGAAAATGTTCATCCAGAACTTTAAACGGGAAACCAGCCACTTTGTTATACGTAACTAATTAGGATGTTACAATAGTGATTGTTTTGGGTGCATTTTGTCTCTACTCGTGACTTGGAACCACATCAAACCTAGAAGAATGATAGAGATTCATACCGCCAAATGTTACCTCTTTATGTTGTATTCAAGTCACAATCCAGCAAACGGACATAAAAAGAATGTTACCAGACAATTTGATTTGACAATCTGATTTATCCGGAAGAAAATCAAATGAGCAGCTTCCATGTAGAATAGTCCTTCGTAGTAACTATTTATGGAAACAGAATTGCGTTTACTGCCTACTGACTAGATTAAAATTTACATAAAAATAGTTGAAATATTTTTGTGCGAATGAAAAACGGAATATTCCAGCAAAAAAGTAATTCCTAAATATGTTGAAAATGTATATTATGTGGAACATAACAATTTCCACAAAACATATAAAATGCAGAAGCTGCATCCGGAATGTGTACACAGTGCTTCCCAAAACCACACTTCTATGAAGAGGCACGATTAGGAATATCTATGATAAGCAGGATTTGAAAAGGGTTTCCATCGCAAAAATCAATAAAATGACCATCCAGATATTCTTGAAATTTCAGTGTGCCTTATTCAAAAATCAATTCGTGCACGTTGTATACGAATCACATATAACACCATAACGTTTTTAATTTAATGAAATTGATAAACATCTTTGTTAAGTATGACAACCTGTACCAATTCATAACTTATATCCATGTTTGAACTGCTAACATAATTTCATTAAAACGTTCACCGTTGTAATAAGTAATATATGTGTGACATAACGTCTCACAGTTGTTTACAACCAAAGGGCATCCTGAGAAAAAATCCATATCGCTACAGTATGAGAGATTTGTTCATTAAAGTTTTGTATGATTTTATAAACTTCTGCTAAATAATAAAATTCGATTACACCAAATCTTATACTAACATAATGACAAGCATGAACATAGAATGATAATGACCGAATGGTGACTGTCTTTAAAATTTATCGTGGCGTTGAGCAGTATTGTACGTACCCTTTTTCCAATTATCTAAAATGTAAATAATGTTCACTATCGTGTTCCAAACTTAAACTAAATTTATAACTAACAAAATGTCGGGGCTCTTATATTGTATTCGATTCATGTTAAGTGAAATTGCGAAAAGTGGTTGACGATATGATGTCAAATAAACGAACCTTTTTCTCTATGTTATCCACATCATTTATGCGTTTTTGGTCACAATGTTGTCATTGAACGTGTTAGCCAAATATCTTCTGTTCAAATCTTGGCTTATGCTCTTATCTTTGTGCGGTCTAGGCAACCTGACTATTTCTTAGCAATCGTACCGTCAGGTATTTGGATAAAAACATCAATTATCTGGATATACCATTGACCAATTCATTTGTTAGATAATAATCTCATTCCAATTGCAAGGTTTGCTATATACAAATGAAAAACGTTTGACAAATTAGAGGAGTTCAACCGAAAATATTGATTAGATTGTTCTCTACAGTGTGGTGAATCTTACACAGTTCAATCAATATGAGATACAAAACGCATAACGTTAAATTGAAATTAATCATCTATATTGATTCAACTATGTTGTTTATTGTTCATCGACGAAGTTATTTCTTTTCCACATCCAAATGCAGATTACATTGAACAGCACAATATCCTAACCATAGAGAAATTTGATGATGGTAGTCGTTTTCTGAGAAACATAAATAAACAAATTTTTTTAAATTATCCACCACTTTGTCAGCCCTATTGCAATAATTTTGGAATGGTTTCAGTTTATATTCAACCAGAAACAGAACACAAGTCAAACAACATGTTCGCAAATTGATTAAATAGAAAATATGGATATATGGAGATATATACAATTTCCTCACCGATGAATCTGGGAAAGTCTGACAATGATAATTTGACATATTGAATTGAGTACGGTATATTGCATCTACCTCAGTCTATTAACCTTTGGTGATCTTGATTTACTAAAGTTCCTGTAGTTTCGCCTTTCATTTTTAAAATAACCATACAGCATAATCACAGTATTTTATGTTTATGAAGAACATATTCAACTTGAATATGTTTCCACTGGCATAAACAAAGGTGCATATAGAGTTCGAGACACATTTATAGATCATTCTACGGCCTTCATAAATTACATGTAAATATTTGCAATATACTTGTATAATGGAAAATGTGGATTAAATAATAATCACGTGATACTGTTGTTATTTGTATCATTATTTTATTATTTGCCAATAAACTCATATTACCATTGAATTCTGCGCCACATAAGTGCATCTTCCTTCTCATATGGAATGCAGATTTTGCGTAGCATATATTTAATATTACTTGTATTGCGACAACCATGGGTACGAAACATGTGCAAGTTTTTTAAGAATGTTCAACAAAATTTAATTACCATGGCTAAAAAGATTTTAATTTTATTACGAGAGAATCTTTTCCTATTTGCGTGTTCTTTCACATGATTGTATCCACAGTACTCAGAACTATCGACTGACCAGATTGTTGCGCCAAATATCAATATACATGTATTACAGTGGACAATAACCTGTATTCTTTGATAGCGACCTAAAAATATCCGATATATCAAACCACTCATTACCACTAATACAACAACCGATTCACGATTTCATCACGTTTCTTTGTATATTGTCGGATATTTGTCATCATTCATCGAATAAATGAATGTTCCCAATTTTGTCAATCTTATCACCGCATGACAAGGAGCAATATTTATCATAGAAATAGATGATCCAAAAGTAACACGGGCATCTAGGGAGAGTTGGATTCCTGATTGTAAAACGTCTAGGTTTATTAGTACAGATCTCAAAACTGAGTTGGAATCTCGCGTGTTTAATTCAATCATATAATTAAGGTAAATTGAAAATTATGGTAAAATAGTTTATCACCCTTTTCCAAAATACAGTATAGCGATTATTTTAACAGTTAAACGATGCACCATTAGAACAACGTAGAGCTTACAAATTAAACAAGCATCGATACAAATTACACTTAGTATTATATCACTTTTTACGTCGGACATCAGCTATCAAAATTCCGTCACCGTTTCTTGTAGACATTTATTTTCTCAGGGTTGCATTCGTGGATTGACTAATCTCAATTTGGTCGATCCACACATTATTTTGCCTCATTCACAGCGTCTATTATGTTTCTGATCTCAGAAGAAGAATCGATCATAAAATCCACCATTGCACTTAACGTCGTTCACGCCTTCATTTGTTGGAATGAAGGCAGTGAAATAACCAATTGAACAACCTTATAATGGTCCATATCTGATCCGTTCAAAGCTTGTACATTTATATACTACACGCATCGACATGAACGTATTCACCACCCACAAGCTGTTTGGACAACAACACACAGCAAAAACATATCAATCGTTCGAGTTTTTTGTCACCTTCATTTTCTCAAATATTTGTGCTACAATTAAAAAATAAAGCGTCGTTTTACACTTTGACATA